>JAYKQN010000037.1:242500-442500 GCA_036785175.1 Eupleurogrammus muticus | reverse complement strand
CATGTTTATCTCTTCATTGGTGAGAACACAGATGAAAAACATCTTTTTTTCCTGTTTCTATCCCAACTGTATTGTGTCAAAGGGGGATTGTTTGATTTTTAAATCTATTTAATCTGACCAGCCCTCTGATATCTGCTGTTCCTTCTCTCCCTTCCCCCTCCTCTTGTCAGGTTGTGCCCTCAGTGGGGAGTCTTCTCCAGTCTCTTCCCCGGCCACCAGCCACAGCTCACCCGTCACCACCCCCAAGCAGGGCTCATTAGGGCCCCTCCTGGGACAGTCCAGGGCCCACGCTGTCCCGGGCACACCCCCGGTTGTCACCATTGCGCCCACCAAGACCAGCAACGGCCTGTGGAGAGCTGACGGACGGCAAGTAAGACATCTATCAAACTGCTGTACCTGCTGCTGTTCCGGCCAATTTGATACATCTGCTGTCCTCTGCTCTTTCTGCTCCTCCTGCCAGTTTCTGGAGGAGGAGGAGTCATCTGTCTGCCTCTGCCTCCGTTATCTGCCGCTGCTCCCTCCATTATAGAAATCGTCTCAGTGCTTGTCAACATCAAACTGTCAAAACCAGCCACCACCCTCTATGCTGCTGCCCCCACACACCTTTTTTTCTAATTCTCTGTCTTGTCTTCTTCATCTTCTTCATGTCAATCTTCATTTTCACGACTCTTCCTCACTCCTTTTTTTTCTCACCAATAAGTCAATGTCTTTTATCAGCAACACATGAGGGTTTGTAAAGGAAACACTGGAGGGCGTAGAGACTGGCACCTATTGTGTTCAGCTTCCTGCAGTGTTTCTGTGTGTGTGTTTTTGTGTGTGCGTGTTTGTGTGTGTGAGTGTATGTGTGTGTGTGCGTGTTTGAATGTGTGTGTGTGTGTACTTGACCCTTCACCATAAAAGGCTTAGGATGTGAAGAGGACATGTGTCTGTGTGTGTGTGTGTGTGTGTGTGTGTGTGTGTGTGTGTGTGTGTGTGTGTGTGTGTGTGTGTGTGTGAGAGTGAGTGAGTGAATTTAAGCTCGGGCGAGGAACCAGGCCCGTCACACAATGCAGGGGTTGGCCCCCACAGTAGCCACTTCCCCCTGGATCAGAGCTGCCTTTCTCCCCCCTCACAAAGACCACTCTGTGGCTCTGCCTGCCTGGGGCTCCCATTCAGACATTCAGGGAGTAAAAAGGAGGGAGGGGGGTGAGTAAGAAAGAGCAGGAGAGCGACTAGGAGAGTCTAAAGAGTTGCTTAGATTCAGTATTTGTCCTGACTGTATGCAGCTTGTCCCAGAACAGAGAAAGACAGAGCACACGGATAATATAAGCAAAAGACTGTTTGTGTATTTCTGCGTATGTAGAGGCCATCGGCCGTCTGTGGGGGTCAAAGGTCACAGAATGTGATGGCTGCTTTCCAGATCTTCAGTGTGTCGTCCCCTTCTCACCCTGAACCAGTGGCGATCATTGAGCGATAAAGAGACAGATGCTTCATCGCTGGTTTGAATCTACTTTTCATGAGTGACTCATTCAAAACTATTCAAATGTATTTAAAGTCAAGAGTTATTTGTTTGTGGTTAGCCTGAGGTGCTGTCTGTTGCTGTGGCAACAAGATTTGACACATTAGTGGAAATGTCATTATTGTAATTAACATAATGTTGTCAAATGTTTCCTTGCTTTCTTCAGATCAATCCGTTTAAATTCTGATGTGGTAGAAAGGAAGATGTTGATGTGTATGATGTCTATTTAGACAAATAATTATAAACTATAAAAATAGTATATAAAAAAAATCAAGGAAAAAGAATTGACCGCTGCTGCACAACTGAGCCTTCGTACTACTACCCATCCCACTTCACACTCCACCTCTTCAACCCTCGCTACCTTGGCCTCCTGCCCTGCCTAGCTACTTCCTTCACCAGTACCAACCCATGCTGCAACCACCCTGCATCTGTTTTTTCTGCATTTGTTCTTAAAGATATATGCATATACAGTTTGCATCCATCCTTAAAGTGATACAAATGTAAATGTTGCATCTGTTCTTAAAGTGATATGCAAATAAATGTTGCAGCGGTTTTTAAAGTGATATACATGTAAATGTTGCATCTGTTCTTGAAGTAATAGATCAAAATGTTGTATCCATACTTAGTGATAGAAATGTACATTTTTCATTCTTGCTAAAAGTGATATGCACATATTTTGCATCTGGTCTTAAAAGTGATATACATGTAAAATGTACATCCATTCTTAAAGTTATAGGCACGTAAATCTGCCGAAAGGGTTTTTTTTTTTTTGCATTGCAGTGCGGGAATTACCTATTGGCTATTTAAATATTTTAATTTAAACTGACAAATTACTAGGAACATTGGTGCAGTGCTCACCAATGGTGCAATCAGGCTAATATTATATGCAACTATGGAAAACGTGTAATTTTTTTTCCATCACCCTGAGTTTTTTTATAAAGAGAAATCGAGGATCAAGGAAATGCAAGTTTGTGGTGACCTTATCCTCTGAGTGAGAATCTCAGAGAGCGACAGTGTGATTGATGAAGTAGAGAGCAGTTTAATATGAGGATCATCTCTCCTCTTTGATCTTGACCTGTTCTGACATATCAGACCCACTTTTTTCTCTCCACTGAGCCTCTGGCTGCATCGCTGAAATTCTACCCTGTCGCTCTTTCCTCCTTCTCTCCCCCATACTAAAGTCTTCTCTCATCTTGCTTGCCCGTGTCACGCTCAGGTTGAGACGGGTGTTCAGGGGCTCAGCAGGGAGAACGCACAGCTGCAGCAGGATAAGAGGACGCCGCCCATCCCTTCGCCTCATCCCCTGACTCATACCTTCGGGCTCACGCCCAGCTCCGTCATGCAGGACCCTCGAATACAGAGCCTCAGGTATGTCCAGCAAACACATGTCCTATACAGTATGGAAAAATAAAGAATTAGATTTTACTTTTTACTTATTCACACCTGAAGAAATATAGGAAAAATAAAAGTGATTATAGAATACATTTGTCATTTTAGATTAGTTTTCTAAAAAATGTATTTCAAAGAAAATTCTGCAATATCTTAGATTTGTACACAGTATCACAAATAAACATTAAGCTTTTCTGAATATTTATGAGTTCTGCAGTGATGTGGTTAACAGAAAAGTAAACAAACAATCTTAAACTTTTATGGCTCCGTTCATCCTGGTTTCAATGGACACGGTGCAATGAAAAAAAGGCTGCACAGAGGCAACAAAATATAGGAGAAACAATAATATAATCTTATTAATTTACAACATTAAAGTGTAAGTGGCAGTTATTTGTATTTACACATCAAAATTTTCTTAAACATTTATTGAGGAATCTGTAAATTTGAATCTGGAAAAGTATTTTGAAATTACAGTACAAGACTTATAACCTTCCTATTTTGAGGTGTATAACACGATGCTTTGTTCTACAGTTTGCCTGGGCAGATGCACCCCGTGGTTCCCTCAGGTTCTGTCCCAGAGGAGTACCTGAGGGCACTGCGGCCCTTCGCCACCTCAGATGACCTCCGTCTCACCTCTTTGCCCCTGGGTCTCGACCCTGCAGCCGCGGCCCATGCCGCTCCCACTTACTATCACCCCACCTACCTGCACCACCCTCTATCGTTACCCAGGTAACAGCATCATCTGAACTTTAACATGTTAACATCCAATTCAATGTTTTTTGTGTGTATTGAATCATATAGATGATGTGGACATGGGAAACAGTTTGTGGTGTATGCAAAAAGCCCTGCAGTTAATGTCTGACTTGAGTAAAAGTACAGAAGTATTAAAAACCTGTAACTTTACTTAAAGTATCAAAAGTAGAAGTACTTGTTTTGCATAAAAACAGGATTCATATGAGTTCATGTGTTCATGAGGGACACCTGATTTGTGTAGAAAAGAAGTCAAGTTCTGCTACATAAATTTGGATTAATTTAGAACTTTTCTCACAACAACTCACAAAAATTTGAAAGAACTGGAAGAAGACACTACTACACACTGGTATCATGTGAAGTTTGACTGTGAGACAGAGGCAAAACCTTGAAGCTGTAAAAGGAAGTTTCAAAGAGAAGATATTAAACAACATGATGATGATTTTTTATTATGGCATGGAACCTTCGGAGTGTAGTTTCTAGAGGCATTTATGGTAAAGATTCAGATTGTAGCCAATCTATGGTGTCCACAAAAACATGTGCATGTAATGTACATGTTGCATCACTAGAGATACACAGAGAGAGACCTGCTGCCCATTTATACATAAAATGTCAAACCAAGGTAATAAAAACACAATTATTGCTATTTTGCCTAACCCTAATGTCTAACCCTAACCCTTACTATTATAGAAGACTAAAAAAAGATTTAAATTGATCGATTATCAAAAAATGTTATTGACTAGTGAATCTAACAGTCAAAAGGCCAATAATCAATTAACCAACTAATAGTTACAGCTCTACAATCAAGTAAAGTACTATTATAGTTTGTTATAGTTATATTATAGTTAAGTACAGTACATAAGTAAATGTACTCAGTTACTTTCCACTGCTGCTAAATATCCACATCCCTTACAATATGGTAAATGGCCTGCGTTTATATAGTGCTTTTTGACCACTCAAAGCACTTTACAGTACAATTGTCCATTCACCCATTCTGATGATACACAAAGCCTCCTGCACATCAGGAAACTACACATTCATGCACTGACAGCACATGCCATTGGAGGCAAATCGGGGTTAAGCATCTTGCCCAAGGATGCAACGATATGTAACTCGGAGGAGCCAGGAATCGAACCACCAATTTTCTGACTGGTGAACAACTGCTCTACCTCTGAGCTACAGCCGCCCAATATCAATACCACCCAATATCATAACTTATCCTTTCCCTTCACTGCTGTGATGTTTCTTCATCCCAAACATGAGCCTGCAGATAATGTCCTCCTGTCCTATGTCTGTCCCCGTCTGTCTCATCTGTCCCAGGATGGAGGAGTCCCTGTGTCTCTCTGCGCTGCGCTCACAGTTCTACTCTGTGCCGGCGGGAGGCACCTTCCCTCAACTCCACCCCTCTGCCCTCCACTTGCACCTGCCTGCAGCGCGATTCCCGGGAGAACTCAACCACACAGCACTGGCAGAGAGGTAACTCTCTTTCTTTTCTTCCTATTTTTTCTTTTTGTCTCCCTCTCCTCTCTGTCTGCAGAGCTGTAATCTCGCTCTGCAGGGTAGGCACAGGTTGCTGAGCGGCTGATATTTTTAGCACATACCTCACAGTGCCTCCCCTCCTATACACATCACACACACACACACACACACACACACACACACACACACACACACTGGCCTTCAAACACACACACACACGCACGCACATGCACACACACACACACAAGCATAGCATATTCAAGTGTGCCAGTGTAAAGGTACAGTTGCATATAGACACACACGCGCAAGACAGTGCCTACATAACGCACACTCCCACACACACATACACACATACAAACACACAGACACACACACACACACACACACACGTACCATATGCAAGCCATTGCATTGGTACAGTCACACACATATGGAAGATCTTTTTTTACTCCCTGCATCTCCTTTTCTTTCTCAGTTCCACAACTAATACATTGTGTACAGTGCATGGAGGGGGAGGGGAGGTGTGTGTCTGTGTGTTGGAGGATGTGCTGTGTGTAATGTGCTGTTGTGTGCTATTGATTGCTGTTGAATGTGCTCTTGTGTGTTTGTGTGTGTGTCCTTTTCCTGTGGATACCTATTAAATGTTCATCTGCTCTTGCTCAGTCATGCTGTGTATGGATTATTTTCCTCATGGTAAGTGTGGTAAGTGTGTGTGTGTGTGTTTCAGCAGCAAATGTTTGTGTGAGGTTCAGCAGTGTTTGGTTTATATCATCCTCATGTTGGGTGTTGATCTCTCACCTTCTCTCCCCGTGTGTGTGTGTGTGTGTGTGTGTGTGTGTGTGCACGTGTGTGTGTATGCATACTTATCAACCTCCCCCACAGGCTACAGATGGAGAACGAGCTCCGCCAGCGAGAGAGAGATCAAGAACGTGAACGAGAGAAAGAGAGGGAGCGCGAGGCAGGGATGGAGCGGGAGAGAGAGAGAGAGAGGGAGGAAGAGAGGGAGAGGGAGCGAGAGAGGGAGCTGTACAGACAGAAGGAGAGGCAGAGAGAAAGACAGCAGATGGTCCGAGCGGCGGAGAGCCACTACCTGGCTGAAATGCAAGCTCGGAGGGCACCGATGGAGGACAGGTCCAGGCCAGGGGAGAGGCTGATACCCAACAGACTGGGTACCTGCACATTGACACATGCACACGGATAAGTGCTTATACTCATATTGTACTATTTACAAAAGTCTAAGAAGGAAACACATATTTACATTTAAATAGGTGTAATATTTAATAGTTTAGATTTTCACACAGTCCAAAGTCAGATGTTTGACCCCTGAGCTCTTCTGTAGTGAAACATTTTGCCCAAATGTCCATATGTGTACAAACAAATTTTAAATATGAATTTTAAATCTTAATGACCAGATATGTGAAGTTCAATATGTCTTCCATCCTCATTATATAATCCACTTTTCAGGTGCCCTTTTTACATAGAGATCCCACAATAATGGCGCAAAGACAAATTATTTTGATAGTCAGGTAAAACATTTATTATTGAAATAATTAATTAATCATACCATTTATGAACCAAACAATTACGATTGTTTGGTTCATAAAATGGTGCAGTAGGTGTTTCCCAAAGCTGAAGATTTAACTTAAAATGTTTTTTTTGTCCAGAGCAACAGTTCACAACCCAAAGATCATCATTTTACAATTATAGAAGAATAAAGAAACTAGAAAATAATCCGAGAGGAGAAGCTGGAATTAGAGAATTTGGATATTTTCTTCTGTTCAAAATACTTGATGGCTAATGTTTTAGTCTCAGCAACTATTAGATTGATTAACTATTTATTGCAGCCATATTTCTCATTACTCTGCCTTTGCCATAATTTCTGCTTTTTACACTGAACCAAGTAAAGCCAGCATTTTATCGCCCAGTGTGTGTTTTAGTATCTGAGATCTGAATCTGGAAGCACAAGCACCTCAGAATTTCACTTGAGTACTTAGTTTCAGTACTTAGCTTCAGTTGTGTTAAGCGCTGTTGTTTCTGCAGATAAGAAGGAGCCAGAGCTCCCAGGCTTCCCAGCACCTAAGCCTATGCAGCCAGGCCTTCACTCCTCCAGGGGCTCAATTCCACATCCAGTGCCCAGCTTGGTGCCCTCCCACCTGGAGAAGCATCACGCCACAGCTGCAGGGGGGATCCACGGTGTTTTGGCAGCTGCCATGATGACTCACAGGGCCAGCGAGGAGGCATGGTTAACACGGCAGCGGGGCCAAGGACAGGAGAGGGAGGGGCCCGTGGAGCTAGGCCTCAGGTCACCTGGGAAAGGGGCGGAGTCAAGGAGAGACAGCCACAGGTGAGAGTGCTGCAGAAGTCAGAGAATGACGTGTCGGCATTCTGCAGTGTCACTCATTGTTTTTATTTTCTAAAACAGAACCGGTTCACTCCATCACAACCATGCCATCAAAGACACGCCCCCCTGCCTCGGGGCCCCGCCTCCTCTGATCTCTCCTAAAGAACACCATCACCCTCCTGCTCCCCCCACAGCCCTGTGGAACCCAGCCTCCCTCCTCGACACCCCTGCGGATTCCCACCGAAAGCTGAACCCACTGACACCGCCGAGTCGCCCGCCGCCCGTTCTGACCAGAGTCGACAGGCCGACCCTGACCTGGGGCAAGAAGATGGAAGATCAAGCACCGGAAAGGTTCCGCTCCCTAAGAGGAGCCGGTCTACAGGAGAGAGGCTTCTGGAACAAGGCGGAGCAGGACCAGGCCATCCAGAGCCTCTACCAGCGCCACCACATCAGCAGCCTGCACCACAGGCCCTGCCCGCCACTGGCAGGCCCTGGCAGCTGTACGGACACCGGGGTGAAAGGCCAGGCCTCGTCACCTCCCCCGGTAAACCAGGTGGCTGACAGTTCACTGGTGTATGATGAAGTTCTGCAGCAGCGCCGACGACTGTTCAGCAAGCTGGACCTGGAGGAGAAGAGGAGGAGGGAGGCGAGGGAAGGAGGTAAGAATGCAGTCAATTAACCCATTAACCTATTGGTTGCTTCTAGGTGACTAATGATTTGTCATTTAGTCAATTTTTATGTGTTTTATTCCTACTGAAGTAATTCCACCCTGAAAAATTGTTCTAAAAAATGTATTGGTCCAAATCAAAGCCACCGTTTGCATCTCTTTTGAGTTCTACAGCTTGTAATGAAGCTATGTTCAACCAATAAACTCCATCAAGTTATTGGAACTTGATTTTCCTTTTCATTTTAAAGTTTTTAATTAACACTTTTTATCATAGGATTTAAGAAGATTAAATAATTGTTTGGTTCATAAAAATGGTGTAAAATGTCAATAAGTGTTTCCCAAAGCTAAAGATTCACCCTAAAAAATGTTTGTCCAGATCAACAGTCCACAACCAAAAAATCAGTTTACTATTATAGAAGACTAAAAAAACAGTAAATAATAAGAGAAGAGAAGCTGGAACCAGACATTTTGGACATTTTCTTCTGAAAAACGATTCTAAATTGATTAATCAATTATCAAACTAGTTGGTGGTTAATGTTTATTAATCACCAATGTAGGTAACATTGGCAACTAATTGATTAAGAAAGATAACAACAAAAGAGTTGAACAATGTTTTACAAGTTTTACACACAAGACATTTCACTCTGGAAATCTCTAGATGTGTTAATATACATGTTATAAAGACTTAACAAACCAGTAAATATTAAGAGAAGAGAAGCTGGAACCAGAGAATTTGAACATTTTCTTCTGAAAAATGACTCAAATCTATTAATTGATCGAAATAGTTGGTGACTAATGTTAGAGTCATCAACTCATCAATTGATCAACTAATCATTGCAGCTGTACTTCTCATTAGGCCGCCTTTGCCACAATTTCTGCCTTTTACACTGAACCAAGGAAAGTCAGCATTTCTTCTTCAAAATGAATCAAATCCATTAATCAATTATCAAAATATAGTTGGTGATCAATGTAATAGTTGTCAACTAATTGTTGTAGCTCTATTTTATTATTGATAGCATGAAGGTTTTAGGTTTACAACTCACACAAATTAAATTTCTCCAACTAATTTTCCACATTATTTAAAATACATTTTTAAGTGTTATGTATTTAATTTTCATAATTATGGACACAAGTTAATCATTTCATTAAGTGTGGGAGTAGCTCCCTTAGTTACTTAGTCTGAAAGATACAATTTTTAAAGATTTTTCTATGTAATGAACTTATCGATGAATCGTAATTTAGTCTAATAGCTGACTAGTTAAATGACTGTTGGTCAACTAAGGATTTCTTTAGTCATTGACAGACATATAAAATCTATCTCCTATGATTTTTTATTTCTCTGCCCATACCAGGTTATTACTATGACCTGAATGAGTCATATGATGAGAGCGATGAAGAGGAGGTTAAAGCTCATCTGAGGAGGGTGACTGAACAGCCGCCTCTCAAACTGGACACATCATCTGAGGTGCATGAACCTCATAATTTGACTTTTATATGCATATCATTATTATTTTTCTTGCTGTTTTATTTTTAAAAGATGTCTAACTTTTATTTGTTTTATTTCAGATTTTTTTTTGTTTATTATTTTTTTTCATTGTATGTATGTGTATGTATTTATTATTGTATCATTTTTTTTAATTGTGTTTATTCATTTGTATTATTATTTATTAGATTTATTAGATTTTGAATATATTTCAGTTTTTCATATTTATGGCATCATATCTTTGAGAATATGACTTCTTCTTATTGCACAGATATTTACCTGCCAGATGTCTCTCCACAGAAATTGGACTTCCTGCGTGTGTGTGGCCTCAGCACACTGGCTCTTCGTGATGAACTGCTGGCGAGGAAGAGGAGGAAGAGGAGGAGGATGATGAGGGAGCGCAGCCCGTCCCCACTGGCAGTACGGGGCAAGAAAAAGGCTTCTTCATCTTTAACACCAACAAGTCCCCTAACAACCCCGTACACCGCCGAGCAGATGGACACAACGCCTGAACTGGAGGAGAAAAAAGACTTCCTCCTCATGTTCAACCTCTCCCATGTCAGCCCACAGCAGAGGAGAGGTAACACACACACACACACCCACACACACACACACACAAACACACACACACACACACACACACACTGTGTAAGCTCAGTTTTTATAAATTAGGAGAGTCTAAAAATATTTTCTAGAGAGATTGGTGTTTGTCAAAAAACCTGAGATGAGAAATGTTTAATCACTTTCACAGGTTTTGAATAAAAATAAAAACATAATAAAAGAAAGAAATTATTTTTAATAAAGGAAACCATTGAAATGAAATAATTAAAAAGTTAAAAAAGGAAGATTATAGTGTAAAACATACAAGTCAAAAAGTAAGATAATTATTAAAAAAGTTTAGTGTTTTTTAAAACTCAGAAAAATTGGTCAATTTACATATTTCGAATATATCTATTTCATTAAAAAACAGCATGCTTATAAAGTCTGTTTTGTTACATATGGACCTAAAATGGGAATCTGGTTTATACTTAAATCCTTTTCAGTCTCTATTGAATTGTGTTGTGTTGGTACTGTAAACTGTGTTAAAGGCTTCTGGGTGATTAGAGACATCAGAACCAATTTACTTAATGAGTGTTTCTGAAAAAGCTTGATATTTTTAGGTTAAAACAGACAGAAATATAAGCCTATTTAAGTTTGAGTGCTTTCTGTTGATGCACTTGGTGTGATCAGTTCTTTATTTTGTCTTTCATTTCCTGTGTAGATAAGGAGAAGACAGAGGAGCTGCTGAGAGCCATTCACAACAAAACGGTGACGCTGGACACACTCAGATACAATCCTCTACCTCCCTGCAGCAGCCCTGCTGCTGTCACCACTGGTGAGAAACACACAAAATATATCAACATAGATATATCCTCCAAGTACATACACACATGTATGTACATACATGTACATACACACACATACTATATACATACTATATACATTTATATATATATATATATTTATTTATATATATATTTATATATATATATACAGATTCGCTTTTTACAGAATCAGCTTTACAGTTTGTACAAAAGAAACACAACATCCCCTGTTGTTAGACGCTCACACAAACAAGGAAAAACTCCCTAAAAACTTTAACATGGAAAACAAACAGAAGAACCCTTAGGAAGCAGAGGATTCCTAACATATAAATACATGTATATATACACACATATAACTTATACATACACATATGTACACATACACACATAACATGTACAGTGCCCATCATAAGCATTCACCCCTTTGGTGTTTTATCCTTTTATTGCTGAAATGAATCATAGTCAATAAAATTTGGCTTTTTTGACACAAACATTTATTGGAAAAAAAACTCCTTACACCCAAAGGAGCACCTACAAAATATTGACTGGAAAAGGGGGGAATAATTATGCAAACAATTTGAATTCTTCATACATATTTTTTTTATTTCATTGACATTACTTTGTAGAAATATGTTCACTTCGACATTAAATCCTTTTTTCCCCCAAAAAAAATGTTGTATTAAAAAAGACAAATTTTGTTGACCATAATTTATTTATGAAACAATAAAACATCCAATACTAATTATAGGCACTGTACATACACATATATACAAACACACACAACACTTATACATGTATACACCCAATATATACACACACATATTAAATATTATAACTAATAGACTGTAGATATATTAAATATATAATATAATATATCAAAAACAATACAAAACATACTGTAAATAGTATAACTTACACACTGTAAATAAAATATAAATAAAAGTTACCCACTGTAAATGATATAAGTAATAGTATCATACTGTAAAAACTATAAATAATATATATAAAATAGTATATAAATAATAGTTACACACTGTAAATAATATAAATGGGACAATGTTAAAAATATCATGTGGTTGTAACCCTAAAATTTGCTACCAGATAGTTTGACTCTCACATTCTTTCAACTAGTTTTATATTCTAAGTGGATTCAATATTACCAATTTATTATTCTAACACCGTTTGACACTTAGTTGTGTTTTTGGTAGTTTTTGGCTTTCTCGTCTTGATGTGTCACTGAACCACATAATAGTTATACACTATAAATAATAGTAAAATACTGTAAATAATAAAGTAAACAATCTTAAAATAGTGTAAACAATATAAATACAATTTACACACTGTAAATAACATGAATATTATTAAAAACTATAGATTTCATAAAGAGTAGATTCAGACACATTCAAATGATCAGAACAGCAAAAGAAAATGTTATTAAAGAGGAACTTTTTTTGTAGGTAACGCCTCATTGGCTCCTCTGCCACGTCAATCAAATGGACATCTCTACCCAGATTCTCCTAGCCCCTCCCCTCCATACCTAAACAAACCGAAGCATATCGTTCACAACGATGCGCTCAAGCCATCCCTGGATGCGCAGGTGACCTGCCTCCCTCCACTGCTGGCCCCCCACCAGGAGAACGCTGGCTTCACGGAGCCCAGCAGGAAGCCGCTTCAGAACGGAGGCGTGGCTTCTCCTCAGAAACAGGAGCCCAGTCTGCTGCAGAACGGACGTAACCGACCATGGGAGAGATTCACACCCGAGGCCTTTGCTCAGCACTTCCACCAGGCCGTGCTGCAGTCCACACACAGCAGCCTGCAGGTCAAAGGTCAGACACTCTACAGCAGCTTCTGAGCTCACAATCCAGTCAAAATGACTATGTTCTGCCACCTAGTGGTGCATAAATGTATGCTAACTGTAAAATACATTTAAAAAATTAAATGGTGAAAGAAATTTAAAAACAAATTAAAAAAAACAAGAAAAACAATAATAAAATTATACACATTCCTGATCAAATAAATACAAACAAATTAATTAATAAATAATAATAAAAAATGCCAACAATTAAATGTATTTTGTTTTTGTTATATATGTAATATCTACGGGTCCTATATCTTATTAGTCTTTCTGAATAAAAAGTAAAGTTGTTTTTTTTAAAAATGCTTTTTGTCTCCCACCAGGAGTCTCAAACTGTGTCCCTGATGCCGGGATGAAGTCTCGCAACATCTCTCCACTGAAAACTCTGAACCACACACCTCAGCACACACAAATCAACGGCCATCACTTCCACTCCCCTGTAGCCAGCAGGGACACTCCAGCACCGCGGGAAAACCTGTCTGATGACGAGGATGAAGATGAGTCTGGGCAGGAAGAGGACGAAAAGGAGGGGGTGGAGGAGGTGGAAGGCAGGAAATGGCAGGGTATTGAAGCCATCTTTGAGGCCTACCAGGAGTACGTGGATGGTGAGTCATGTTTGCGTCAATAAACAATGACCCTTCCTTCAACCAATAATAAAAAATAAAAGCTGTTTCCTGTCACTCAAGGAAAGGAATGAAAAAGTCATTCATTAAAAAAAGAACTGGAGATAATTCTTGAGATGATTGAAAATCTGTATATAACTCATATTCCATCTTTTAAGCTTTTATGCCATTTGTCAGAAAATGTTGTTTTTCCCAAAAGTTTAAACATTTTTCCAGAAAGTCTGGCTCAGTTTGCCGAACCTAAACTTGAAATTAAAATCTTTTAACCACTCTGTCGAAACTCCACAAGTTTCTTGAAAATTAATCTCTGCACCACATTCTCTGTCAAAACGGATTCTTTCCACCACAGCAACACAAAGTTTCACATGTTAAATTATCATAGAGCATCCGTTAAATTCTGCTGTGATGAATCTGAAACAGACTCCATGTATGTTTTGGATACATATTAAAGTTCATGTTTTTTGTCCCAACAATGGTTGAAATTTATGGTTCATGCAGTATAAAGACTGTTGTCAGAGAAGTTACTTGTAAGCACCTGGACTTCTTCTTGTAGCTTGAAGACGTTTCACCTCCCATCCAGAAGGCTTCTTCAGTTCTGGCCTGATGCTGGAAACCAGGAGCTTACTGTTGAAATATAATGTGAATATATCATATAGATGTTGCACTGATCATCTCACACATTTGTCAGTTCATTAACCTCCAATCAGTCTAAACTTAGACTGTGAACAGTTGATCCTGAGCAGGTTGCTATTATTATTTTAACACTGTTATCTTGAAATCACAAATGAATTATTTTTCATGATTTCAAGATGACACATCTGTGTTAATGGTAAAGAAAATGAATGAAATATTATGTCTTTATATAAATGCAAATTTTACACACAAAACAAACTGTATCAGGTCATTTATACTTAAATTAACTGCAGTTGATAACAGGACTCTCATCAGGAGAAAAAAAATAATTTGTGATCTTGAGATAAAAAAAAAAATATCTGCGTGACAATTGTGCTCAGAGTTGAGCAGTTTGGGGTCATGCTGTTGATTCATGACTTTCAGGTTTTCACTGTATGATGTGAAAAATGTCAATTTGTGTATCTCTGCAGATTGGAGCATAGAGCGGCAGGTTCTTCATAGTCAGTGTAAAAGACTTGAAGCACAAAACTACAACCTGAGCAGAACTGCAGAGCAGCTGTCTCTCACTATGGGGGTAAGTACCTCAAACTGACTGCACCTATCTCAATCCAGTATCAAAGGTCTGTATTAATATAACTATATTTATATTGTTATATATAAATCTGTATGTGTCCTATATCTTTCAGGAGCTGGTGATACAGAGGCAGAAAGTGAGAGAGGAGAGAGAGAGACTTCAGGTCCAGCTCGAGCACTTCAGGAGGTGTTTGACACTACCTAACATCCACTGGGGCCGGAGGCAGGTCAATGGACACACCCCAAGGTGACCTCTGACCACTCTGATGGCTCTGCCTCTGAAAGTGAAGTAGTAGTAACAAGAACAAGACAGACTGCAGCCACGTGGCTCTGCACTCAAAGCACTTCAAGAAGCAGATCCTTGTCTTGTTACCTGACTGCTTCCAGAGTCACTTGATTATCTCCCCTGGTAACTATGGTGACCATGGTGACCATGGTGACCGTGTGGCCTGAGCGTTCCCGCTCTCTTTCATTCTGCCCGTGGTAACACTGTGTGGGTGAAACACCATCTTTGTCGGAGTAGTTCTAACCACTCCCACCAGTCCCTGATTCGGCTTAAAGGAACCTTCCACCGTGCAGCTGGTGCCAGATCAGTTTGTACATGATCCACACTACGATCTATAAATAGGCACAGATCTGTAGCTGCTCTGGACACAAATGAGCTAAGATCAGGTGTGTGGTGGTCACTAATACTCAGAGAAGGAAAACTGAGTGAAGGAATCAAAGCAAACCTCAGGCCTTAAACTTGATAGAATGCACTTGAAATGGAATTTGAGGGAATACTTGATGTCCTCTGTGTGGTTTAATGTTGTGATTTCTACCGAGGACAGGAAATATCTCACAGATATTATTGGTATAATGGCAAATGATATCAACAAAGTTCTTTTCAGTTTAAAATACATTTTCCATTGGTAATGTCAGTTGTGATAGATGAGTTTTGTATGTTTCATTGTTTTAACTATTTCATGTGGGGAAGCCATATGATTCTGTTTGAACTGCTGCTGGTAAAACTAGTAAAACTATTTAGGATGTTAGAGAAATGTTACATGATGTCAAATCTATTTGGGAGAGGACGATGCTCACGTCCCCTCTACCTGCATAAACATGTTCATAAACTTGAAAAGAATAAAAGTTGTAATATTTGAAGCAACAATATACATATCAAGGGCTCGGAGCAAGAAGAACGTAAGTGAGATTAATATATTGTTTTATTATTGATTTGCTCTGTCAAATGATAAAAAAATGAATCACTGTTATGTTTATTTTTTAAATGTTAAAAATATAATGAAATAACCTTTAATTGAGCTTGGTGCATGATTACTACCTATTATTACATTTGTGCTCAACATGACTTGTAGTTTGTTGAGTGACAGAAATATATGATACTGGAATAGAGCCAGAGGAACAAGCTTTGAAGTGTAAAATGTTTGTTTTTAATCCTCTTTAGCAAAACAGCTTACCAGCTCAAGAATATTTTGTAACATGACTATAAATTAATTATATAAATTCATAATACCATGAACCCTATGTTACTGAAAGAAAGTATGTTTTAGTTTTAAACTAAAATCGTTAAAAAATATGAATTCTTGAAACATAATAATTAAATAAAATTACAATCAATGAAAAGTTTGTTGTTTTTCCCTTTCATCTCTTTGAGCCAAACCCTTGATGTATGTTCAGATAACTGGCGTCAGCTGAGCAAAACCTGGAGGATCCTCATAGCGTACTTAAAACAAACATTTGACTGCTTGTGTGTCAAACTGATTAATTTCTGTCTCTGAATAATAAGAAAACTTAAACATATTTTCTTCTACATACTTTCTTGATTCTTTCAGAGGTTCTCTCCTTGTTTTCTGACCTCAACCGTCAGAACATATGAATCATCCCTCAGTATGAAGATAAAAAACATTATTTGGTTTTGATAAGATTTGTTTTGGTTCAGATCAAATAACCTCATGGATTCCAACTTTCTGCCTTAGAGCCCCGACTGTCTAACAAGCACAATGCTGTACATTCTGATGGAAATTTACATTAAAAGTAATTGTAAAATGTTAAATTGGTCGTCATTGTGTATCTGTAGGGAGAATCTCTGCTGCTGATTAATATTTAACAATAAGTCAACATATTTTTCTTTTACTACAAAACTATACAAACTCATAATACCTATGTATTTTTACTGCAGGACAGGTTACTTACATTGACTTAAAATACTTATGTTGATTTACTGCAATATTTTAGCTGTCTCAACCCATAATACTTATGAGTTACTTATAATATTTCATCCATTTTCTGTATCTGTATGTTGTACAGAATAAGCAGTTAGCAGAGTACTGTACGATAACCCATCAACTTTATTTTATCAATTCATTAAGTATCACAAAGACACCACTATTTACATTGAATAAAATATATAACATTATACAGACAAAATAATATGTTCATCACAGCAAATGAATCATCCTCAAATAGAGAAAGAGGATTATCAGGGGCACGGAACTGTTTAACACAGCAGTTAGCTGTTGTCAGTCAACTATTCAATTTTCTGGATCGCTATCAGAAGAAAGTCGTTCTCTGAAAAATAGAAAATACAGATTCAGTGCTAACAATGTTCCTCTAACAGCTGAGATCATATTAACTGTTTGCTTTACTGATCATTAAAAGTCACTATCAATAAATGGCTTTAGCATACCAGGTGAAACCATGATCTCATGTTTCTTGGAGCGAATGCGAAGGGCGATAAGGTCATTCTGAGGGTCGATGTCTCTGACGGTGCTCCTGGTCATCACTATCAGGTCACGAAGAAGATCTACATAATGAGCCGTGGTGCCACTATCTAAAGTAGTTCTGATGGGAATACCTGAAAAAAGAAATGAATGAAACCTGACAGATATTCTACATTATCAGCTTTTAAAGTATAAAGTATGATGTTTTGGGTTTTTTTGTCCCACCTGCTGCATTCACAACTATTGTTCCAATAACACCTTCATGGGCTTCAATCCTCTTCAGTGTTTCCTCAACTTCAGCCTGTAGTACACAAATCAGATGCACTCATCAACACTCAGCAACTTTTCAGATGCAAATCTTATTAATAATTTAATATTTTATTAAATTGTCTCTTTCCTTTTTTAAAATTGAACTTCGTATGAAAGCAAAATATGCCAAATAATATAATGCAATACTTGTACTATTAATCTACACAAAGTGTGTCAAATTGGCTCCCTAATTATAAACTAAAACATTATAATACCCTCGGTTATTTAGCGACTAAACGAGTAGTTAGTAACAACAACTATATAAGTAAATTTTGTATTATTACTGGTAACATTTTAAATTCAGCACTTTTACTTCTCATTAAATACTTTTAGACGACAGTATTTCTACTTTTCTTCACTTCTGGACCAATGGAAAAACATTCAATAAAACATCTAATTATCTCGCTAAGAATCGTCTGTTCCATTTAACTAACATTTCCATAATGATACTATGAACATTATCATTATGTAAAGAAACGTATAGAAAGCCCTTTCTGACATAAAATGCAGTAAACTGAACTGAAGTGAAGTCGGTTTCTACCATTTTGTCTTCGAGGCGCTGCGGTCTTTTCTCTCCCCGCATCTCGGTTGCCAGGAGCAACGGAAGTGACGCCACACGCAAATGGAACACGCTAAACCTTTTTTTTATTTGTGTTTTTTTTATTTTACTTTACATAGGCAATGTATTTTTTAGTAAGCAGCTCTGGAAAAGTAATGACAAAATAAAAGTCAGAATCAGGTTCCTGTCAAATGCAATATATACAAACGAGTTGTTTTGTGTGTGGGCAAAACCAGAATAAATCCAGAGGGAGCAGGAAGCAGGAGAGCAGGGTCTTCAGACAGTGTGAATGAAGTGAGACATAAATAGTACAGCAATACCAGAAGGAGCTAGCATAAGCCACAAGGACAAAAACAGAGTTAAGCTAACCAGAAATGCCAATGATAGAATAGGACAGATGATAAACATGAGAACTGTCCAGCTCACAGTTAAAGATGATGAATGTGTAACACGATGGGCAATTTCAATGGTTGTTCGGAAAACCAGAATGCTAAAAAAAAATGAGGGCTGAGGGTATGCTGGATTCGGAGTATGATTTATTTTTAATAGGAAGACTTTTTCTGGGAACTGCAAACAAGTCAAAGCTAACTTCATAGAAGAACCAGACACAGATTGGGGTATTCAGATTATGGTGAATGCTAAGCCGGTTAATTTTAAGATTGATACTGAGGCTTGATACTGTTATGACTGAAGAGACAGTAACAACAGATACCCAGGTTGAGCACTTCCAGGCCAACAGAACACAGCCCAGGATTAACAATGTGTGGAAAAATTCCTTAACACCATCATGTACAAGAGCCAGAAATACCAGTAGTGGATCAGTCTTTGGCAAAGCAAATATGACTGGTTGGAAGATTCAATGAAATGACAGGTGATGTGTTTGGAGAAATAGATTTGCTAAACTGTGTGCCCATTAAAATTGAACTGACAAATGGAGCAGTGGCATACAGCTTAAACACCATGCATCCATTTCCCCTCCTCCGCAAAGTAGAAAAGGAGTTAAAGTGCATGTTCAGAGGGGATCACAGAGCCCACAGACTGGTATGCATTAATGGTGCCAGCTCTGAAACAAAACAGGGATGAGGTCAGCGTGTGTGTGGATGTAGAGCTGAACAAGAGAGTCAAGAGGCAGCCCATTACATTCTACCCACACTGGACGACATAGTTTGAGCCACATTTTTTTCCCCCTTAGATGCTTCAAGTGGATTCTGGCAGATCCTGTTGGACCCCAGCTACTAGAAGTTAATCACTTATATAACTCCCATGGGCAGATTTTGTTTCAACCACTTGCCATGTGGGATTACATAGCTTCCAGTAGCTGATGAGTGTATTGCTAAAGGGCCTGGCGAGAGCTGTCGTCTTGTTGGATGATGTCCTTGTCTAAGACTCTAATAAGAAGGAACACCACTGCCACCTGGAGGCAGTACTACACATAATTATGGTTTCAGACCTCAAGCTTAACAGAGCAAAGTGCCACTTTGGAAAGTCCAAACTACAGTTCTTTGTGCACATTATCAGTGGCAAGGGCACAAAACCTGATAATAGCAAAGAAGAGCACATCATCAAACTGCCCAGCCCCACAAATGTGGAGCAACTTTGCTAGGTGCTGGGACTGATAAACTATGTGGGAAAATTTATTCCTGGCTTGTTGGCTGTGCTACACACACTCACAAGTCTTCTCAGAAAACGCCTGGTTCTGGGGTAAGCCTCAGGAGTAGGCATTCAGCAAAGTAAAGGCTGCACTAGTGACAGCATCAGCACTCTGCTACAATGATGCAGGATTGCAGAGTCAGTGAACAGAGCGAATACCAGACAGCTTCAGCCTGGGCACTGCTGATATTCACAGATCAAGGAACAGTGGCATGGCATCTTGTGACTGTGAGCAATTGACCCCTTATATTCAGGGGATGTGCTCCCAAACACATTCCCATACAGCCTGACCCCTGCCTCACCCTGATGTGTTATCGCTCTGCTGTGTTCTGCCTAGAAGCGAGACCACTGAAGCACCTGGGAACCCACTGAATCTGGGAAGAACATGCACTGAGGGGCACAGGTACCAGGTTCAGGTGCGTAGTTCGGGCTAAATGGACAATTGACCCAATGTCAACCAAAAAATAGACACTACTACAGAAGAGTGTGACTTCTGCTCAGAGGGGCAGAAGTCACTGAAGAGTTCAAGAGTATAAACAAATAGTTATTAATTCATAAACCTTACAGTCTGTGAAGGTATAATGTCTGAAATATAAAATGATATAACCATCCTCTTTGTTTCTGGCCTCAGAGAAGTTGTGGATGACTCAACAAGCTGAGTCATGATGTCTGCCAACTGATGACCTCAAGCTGTCAGCAAGAAAGCCTACAGATCAATCAATCATTAGAGTTGACAGCAGCAGACACTCATTACACATCATCATATGCACACAAAAGTGTGTCTGTGAGGGAACCTAAAGAGTCCAAAAGTCAGATTTGTGGAAATACTGATTAAATCATGACTGATCAACATGTTTGAAAAGAGTTTTTGTGGATTCATGTCTTAATAAACACTACTCAGACTGTGTAGCACACAAACACACACACACGCACACGCACACACACACACACACATACTCAGTGGTTAGCTCTGGTCTTTATCTTACTGTCATCAGAAAAAAATATTTGGATGTGTTTGACCTGAATAAATACTCTGCTTCAGATGAAGCTCTACTGAGGCTGCTGCCAGTGATCAAAGCTCTGTAAATACACACAATTTATTTAAGGATGCTTTAATGATTTGATGCTGTGTTTTTACAAAACAAATACATTCTTTCTTGATTTTTTTTGCCTTTTTATCTCCTTCTCAGGCTGAGTGACTTTAACCTCTCAGACAAAAGCTGTGAAGCTCCTTGAGTGATTCAGGACTGGAGCTTCTGTCTGATAGACTGGAGAGTCCAAACTGGAGACTCTCAGGTCAGAATTTATCAAACTACTCAACTGATAAACATTAAAATCTGGAGAATCAACAGGCTGTCAGGATATCTGACTACAGAAGATGGTTGTACTTCTCTGGCCTAAGCTCTAAGCTCTGACCCTTCCCTCCTGAAAGAGCTGGAGCGAAGTTACAATCATCCAGGAGATATAGGAGATAAGTTGCTTTCTGATGAAAATAAGTGTCCTAACTGGGGAGTTGATACTAGATATAGAGAAACTATGTCTGATAGGTAGAAAAGTACTGAAAGGATGGAATGTGTAAGTGAATGGTGTGTGTGCTCCATGATAGGTTGACCTGTCTGTGGTGTATTGTGAGGAATAAGTGGGTATAGAAGATGGATGGATAGACAGGAGTGATGTGATATCCATGTCTGTGAAGGAGAAGCAGCTGCTCTGGCCCCCCTCCTCCTTTCAGCCTGCCTGTGACTAGCTCTAAGGAAGTGTCAGTGTGTTTTTCATTTGATTCATAACCAGAAAGCATCTTCAAACTGTGACATCACTCATCACATCCTACTGAAGATGAAGATGATCATCAGATGTATCAATAATTGCAGCTGTGTTGTCTTTGTGTTGTGATTCCTTTGAACTCACTATGGATACACTGATTAGATCAATATATATATATATATATATATATATATATATATATATATATATATATATATATATATATATATATAATGTGGTATGGTAGACAATATCAATAAAGTTGAATTTAAAAACAACCCAAACGGGAATAACGGAAGTGACGCTAGCACAAGAGTAAGCGACCCGTCATTGTGTGTCGGTGGGTTTCGTGTGTTTGCCGTTTATTTGTAGTGAGAAAATGCCGGAGTTAGCGGTAGAAAACGTGGTGGTTCATCCCTTGGTGCTGCTCAGCGTGGTGGATCACTTCAACAGGTGAGTGCGTGAGATCAAATGTCCATGTTCAAAGTGTTACGATGCGGAGCGGTGCCGCTAAACCAAACTAAGCTAAGCTAAGATAAGCTAACGCGTTAGCCCTGCTGAGTCAGATAGCAGCTAGTCAACGTTATCTCTGACATCAGTTTAGTCCAAGTTAAATATTATCAATTTAGTGAATCGTCGATACAGTTGATTGATTAATAAGTCACGCCACTATTTTTGTCATTTTGTTCATGAGCGATGGATAAGACTCGGGTATTATCTTATCTTCGCATTAGAGAGTAGCTAACCCATCATCTGATGAATCGTGGCTCAATTTCAAAGTAATGTATTACAGTAAAGTGCAAAAGTTTTATGAATTGATGTCAAATGTATTGCAGTATTCTGGGTAGATGTAGTAAAGTATTATAGTTAAGTGTTGTCTTGTCTGTGACATGACAATGTTAATATCGTGTTTACTGTGTAGCAGCATGTTACTGTTATATATATCTCGGATCATTGTACATTTATTGAAATGAAACCAGTGAATGAGGTTTAGAGAGAAAAATATTTGTTGTGGCTGATCATAGACATGTAATGTCTATGTATAAGACATCTAAAACTTAAATATTAAAATCACTGGTTTTACCTTTATCTGTGTTGGATTTCAAAGTTTTTGATATTATCACTGAGTCAAATCTGCATCTCAAAAGAATAAAAACTGAGTATAAAGTATCTTTGGAAATGGTCAAGTCTAGCACATGCACTTTGTTACTTTCCACTACTGCTAAAATAAATTAGGTTTACTTACACATTACTTGTCTCTTATTCTGTCTTTTAGAATAGGGAAAGTTGGAAACCAAAAGCGAGTAGTCGGTGTCCTGCTGGGCTCCTGGCAGAAGAAGGTTCTTGATGTGTCAAACAGCTTTGCAGGTGAGTGACTTTAGTAAAACTCAGATATTTAAGATGTCCCAAAGTTATCCAAAAAACAAGTCTATTAACGTGAAGATGCGTATTTATAGAAGCTTTAATAGCTAAAAGCTTTAATACGGATGGAGATTGATCCTAAAAGCTCTCAGATTGGCTTTGATTCAAAAACACCAATTGGGGCAAAAACATAGTCATGTGGATGCAGAGTAAAAATCACTGGACATCAGACATCTCTGCTTCACTGCAAAGTATCATAAGTTTCCTACTGGGCCATGACTAGTTGTGATCATCCTCATAGGTACACCTGTATCCATGATCATAGAAGAGATGAGATGTTCTGCACTAAAATATTGAAATGTTCTTCATAATGTTTTTTCTGGTAAATTCTGAAGTCACTTTACAGCTATCAGTACATCTAGCGGCATAAACATCCACAAAATGAACAGAACATGTATTTGACACAGGGCATTAATAATGTTTTAAAAGTCATTGAATGTAAGTTTGCCACAGGCTTTGTGAGTGTTAAACCTATAACTGACAACCAGTTTTCCCCTTTAGTGCCATTTGATGAGGATGATAGGGATGACTCTGTGTGGTTCCTAGACCATGACTACCTGGAGAACATGTACGGCATGTTCAAGAAAGTTAATGGTAAGCTCTTGCAGTGGCCTGTGTAAAAAGTTAAGTAAGTAAATTGAAATGTAGTAAATAGAAAATAGTAAAATAACTTTGCTGTGTTGTGCTGATTCCATGTGTGTGACTCTATTTTTAGCCAGAGAAAGAATAGTCGGATGGTACCACACAGGACCAAAGCTGCACAAGAACGACATCGCCATCAATGAGCTCATCAAGCAGTATTGTACCAACTCTGTATGTAAATTCCAGGATGTTTTCTTCCGCTTCATCTCATATTATACTTTTCCATCTGATGTGGAGTAAGTCATATGCTGCTTGTCTGTTCTGAAGGTGTTAGTCATTATAGACGTGAAGCCCAAAGATCTCGGCCTGCCCACAGAGGCCTACATCTCTGTTGAAGAAATACATGACGTAAGTGAACCACAGTTAGAAGACCTGGGATGTGGCTTGTTTTTTGTTGTTAATATTGGTCCAAGTCTTTTATAAGTAGTTTTCTATTAACTATTTTATATTGCTGGAAACAAACAAATTTCCTATTAAATTCATCTTCTTCCGCTTTATCCAAAGTTGGGTCACAGCTTAAGCAGGGAACTCCAGTCTTTCCTTTCCCCCAGCCACTTTGTCCAACGCTTCCAGGTGTTCCCAAGCCAGCCGAGAGACATAGTCTCTCCAGTGTGTCCTGGGTCTTCCCTGGGGCCGCTTCCCAGAGGGACGCTCCCAGAACACTGCACCAGTAAGGTGTCCAGGTTGCAAGCTCACTAGATGCCCAATCCACCTTATCTGGCTCCCTTCCATGCGAAGGAGCAGAAGAGTCTGCATTACTCCAAAGGTCGCACTGACCCACCTGTGAGTCTCTTGCTCCATCCTTCCCTCAGTCATGAACAAGACCCTGAGATACTTTAACTCCTCCATGTGAGGCAGGATGGTTGTCTCAGCTGCAACCCCAGCTGCGACTAGAAATTCTGTCCAAAAAGGTTATGCATAGAATCAGTGACAAAGGGCCTGGGCCCCCTCCAGTGGGGGATGGATCCCACAACCGGGTTTTCCGCAACTGCAGAGGCTATGCTCCGCTTGGCATGCAAATACCCATCAGCCACCTCAGAATTCACTCAGACCAAGAAGGTCCTTTAGAACTTATTCAGCTTGACAGCATCCAGCCTGTGTCCACCAACCCTAACCCTGAAATGTGGCAAAAGATCAAAAAGTTCAAGGGTGCCAAATACTTTCACAAGGCAAGTTAAACTGATAGCTAAAGTTGTTAACAATCAATTAACACTAATAATTACATCCCAACATAAAATAAATTGAGTAAAAAGAGCCTACAAAACATGCATCTTTTTCTCATATTACATTTAAGTGAATAATTACTATGACATGGCTATGACATGGATCACAAACGCAGCAAAACCATAAGGCAGTCATCAGGTTCCTGTTTTCAGGCTGTTCAACAATGAATATGTACTTAAGTTATATTTGCAAATTCTGTTGCAATATTTATATTTTGCATTGTTATCTTAACATTTAAAAAAATCTCACACTGATCTGTTTGCCAAGCTTCATCTGTGGTGCTTTTTCCTATGCTGTAGGAGTTAGTGAAGTTTGACCCTCCCCGGTATTAAAGTGAACATACAAGATGTGAGATTCACAGAAATGCAATGACACACTTTGCCAGTTAATTGGTTAAAACATCTTTAATCGGTAGAGTAATAGACTAATGACTGTCCTCTGAAGGATCCTGTGATTTGACAGATGTTCTATGATTAACTATGGTGTTTTTTTCTGAACACAACAGTGATTTGAATGAGAAGTTTATTTTTGTTTTTTCAATAAATAGCTACGAGTTTTTTGTTGTCTCAATTGAAAACAATCATTTGAGTTCACAGCAGTGATTTCTCTTTCTAGGATGGAACTCCAACCTCCAAGACATTTGAACATGTCACCAGTGAAATTGGAGCTGAGGAGGCAGAGGAAGTGGGAGTAGAGCACCTTCTAAGGTAACAAAAACCTGGTGCTGCCCTGTTCATCACATGAGGACTGTTTTGGTATCAATTTAAAATGACTACAGTGCAAACTAAAACTTTTTGTCCACTCGTAAAAATATACCAAGCTTTTATCTACTCCATCCTGTTCAGAGACATCAAGGACACCACAGTGGGAACATTGTCACAACGCATCACAAACCAGGTTCATGGCCTGAAGGGGCTCAACTCCAAGCTGTTGGACATCCGCTCATACCTGGAGAGAGTGGTGGCAGGAAAACTCCCCATCAACCACCAGATCATCTACCAGCTGCAGGACGTCTTCA
This sequence comes from Eupleurogrammus muticus, assembly GCA_036785175.1. Lineage (NCBI taxonomy): Eukaryota > Metazoa > Chordata > Actinopteri > Scombriformes > Trichiuridae > Eupleurogrammus > Eupleurogrammus muticus. Next base: position 416,534 of record JAYKQN010000037.1, on the reverse strand, counting down.
ACCTGCTGCCAGATGTAAATCTGTTGGTGAGTAGATTCTGTGTTTGTAATGGTCACTGTTGAACTTTCGTGAACCAGATTTTGCTTGATGTTTAGATGACCTCTGGATCAATATGTTAAGTTAAATGTGATTATTGTGTAAGTTACTCATTGTTACACTTTCTGTTAGTGACATTAAAAGCAAAAAGACTCTTAACCAAAAAGATGTTGAAGGGAACAACTAAGTTCTGATATTTTTTTTAGCCTACAGCAGCTTCTTTTATCCACAGGAGGGCAAACTGAGTCCAGTTAATGAAAACACATTAATGTGGTAGCAGCTGCAGATCCTCACTGACAATTTATTAACTAATGTGGATAAAATACTGAGGTCCTTTACTTAAATAAAAGTATAAACAAACACATCTAAATTCTCTGTATTCAAAATGTTAAGTAAATGTACAGAATCTGTCTGCAAAATGTAGATACAGACTGTTGTATTATTACACTTGTTTTTAATCACCAAATAAATGTGAGAACATTTTATTGTATCAGTTTATCAATGTGAAGATACTTGTATAAATTAACAGTACAGCATCATAATAATTGAACATGAATGAATAAAACCGGTGCAGTAAGTAGGATGCATGTAGACATTTAAACATAACACGTCCCTATCACCTCCTGGTCTCTGTAAAAGAGCTTCAAGCCAGAACACATTTTTTTTTTTTATTTTCAAATGTATATCCTCCTTCTCCTTGTGTCATATTATGACTTTAATATGACTTTTATTGGGTGGAGGAGACTTATCATAATTTGTTTTTGCAGGAGTTCACAAAAGCCTTTTACCTGAAGACCAATGACCAGATGCTGGTAGTCTATTTGGCCTCGCTCATACGATCTGTGGTGGCTCTGCACAACCTGATCAACAACAAGATCTCTAACCGAGACGCAGAGAAGAAGGAAGGACAGGAAAAGGAGGAAGGAAAGAAAGAGAAGAAGGACGACAAGGATAAAAAAGACGAGAAGGAAAAAGAGAAAGGGGATGGCACCAAGAAAGATGAGAAGAAGAAAAAATGAGTGTCCTTGAGTGTGACTTCTCCCAAATTATGGCGTCTTCATGCTCTACTTTTGCCTGTTCCCAGTCTGAATGTGGGTCTCGGGCTAAAAGTAGGACTCTATGTAAGGACTGCTGTCACTTGGGATTTGACCACATGGTCACAAGCAGCACTCACAAAGACTGTTCAATTTGTACTGCGCTACGAGAGCATGAATATTCTGACCTTGTAGTCAGTGTGATGCTCACGGTGTTCACAACACCAGTGGGCAGTTTCTTTTTTGTAAGATGGATAACATGTTTTATTCTCACTTTATCACTCATTAAATTGGGATCATATTAAAAATTGTTTGGTTTTTTTTACGTGTTTTTTTTTTTTTCAATTTTCAAGAGACAAATACGTTATACTGGCAAAAACATTTCACCTACCCATTCAAACTTTTAAAATCAAGTTGTAACTTCAATCACCTCCATGTCCTCCAAACGTTATGTGGCCTTCAGATTAACTCAATAACATTGTGCATGGAATGAGTTTTCATGGCTGAGCTGCATCTAAGCCATATATCACAAAGTGCAATGCAAACCTCAGATGCACTGGTTAAAAGTACTCCACCACTGGACTCTAGACTACACTATGAGCATGTATGTAATATATATGGCTTGGATGCAGCTGCTCGCCCATGAAAACCCTTTTCATGAAGCTCTCTGAGCTCTGTTGTTGGGCTGATCTGAAGGCCACATGGATGGGTGAGGGCATATTGATACTATAGTGTACATTGACTCATAATACTACTGTAGTAGCATTTTTTTACTTTACATTTAACAATGTTATACATCAATTAATGCTTTGCAAACAACGCAAAACCTGAAATTGAGTTTATGACATCTTTCACAGTTAATTTGGCTTAAAGATTTAGATTTATTTGTTTCAGCAGATTTCTGGTTTATCTGCAGTGTAGGATTGTAACTTAAAGAGGGAACACGGGAAAAACACTAACAATGAACAATGATGTCTATTTGATTTGAATAATTTGGACTACTCCAACCTGAAGTGATTCTTATGAACAAGAGTAAGAAAAACATGTCAATGTTATTTGGGCTCCTGTGGCATGATCTTTAACAACATAACATGCTTTTAAAATACAATACATAGTTAAAAATATGATAAACCATATGAAATTCTAATATTTACTGCAGTAGGATCTTCATGCAGTACTTGTAATGTTATAGTTTTACATTGTAATATATAGCTGTATTGATACTTTTACTTAAGTAAACGGTATATACATTTAATTTACCTATGACTGTAAGATTATGGGATTTGGGGATATTAGTGTTACTAAGAGTTAAAAAAAAAAAAAAAGTAAATAAATAAATTGAGATACAACAGAATGTCCCTGTCTGTCTCAGTTTCCCTCTCTGTTGCAAACCCTACATTTTTAACGAGTAATGACGCATTTCAATATAGATACAGATATATAATTTTAGATAAAACAAAACCCTTTCTGTCGCGAATCGCTTTTTTTGAATCGCTTAGACAAGCTCCAAAAGAGCTCTGTGTGCTCCGAAGGAGCGGTGTTGACGTCCGAGATGGCGGAAATGACCATACCTTACTCGTACGAATCACATCGTCATCGACTCATATCATGAATGTATCCATGACTCACATCAGGTAATGACCATAGGTGTATGAAAAAGTCCTATGAGGTCTTATAATCATATATTATAGTACATCCATGGTATGCATCTATGAATGACATTTTCCACTAACTGCAAGCGACTGCAAATTCCAGGTAGCCCAGTGCATGACGGGAAACTCCTGCTGTCACCTAATCAGATTGGCTCCAGTTCAGGCTAAAAACACTAACGTTCTAAAAATAAATATCATTGACGATATAATTGTAAAATGTAATACTGGATTTTTCTCATTTTGTGAAGGTTTTATCTGTTAAACATATTCTTGTAGTTGATAATAATAAATTATGATATAACAAATCAAAACCAGCAATCACAAGGCATATAAAAAGGAGTAAACAATATATTACAATGATACACACATCCAACAAATCGATCAATAAAAGTATTACAAGAACTTTTTGCTGCGTTTCTTCTTTATGTTATTCTATGTATGTTAACCTGAATGTATGCAATTTCCTAAATTTGGGATTGTATGATTAATAATTACCAATTGTTGTTCTTCCTCTTTGATTACTGTTTGCTTTTGTACATAGAAGTAATATAAATGCATTATGTCCTGCTTATTTATATAGAAATAAGCAAACAGTAGTGTAAGAGAAAGCTAAACAATTGTTTAATAATAATTTATGGAGTAGTAGATGCGCTGAGCTTCTCTTTCTTCTTCCATCTGTGATACTGATGATCCACTATTGCTCTCATTCGCAGAGCATGCTAAAGTGCAGCCACTGAGGGATCTTCGGATGATGATGATGAACAGGGGGTGGGCATCCCTGGTCCTAGAGAGCCGCAGTGGGTGCAGGTTTTTGTTCCAACCGAGCAGTAACACACCTGATCCTCAGCAAGAGCTGTAATGGTTGATCAGTACAATCAGGTGTGTTACTGCTCGGTTGGAACAAAAAACTGCACCCACTGTCGCTCTCTAGAACCAGGGATGCCCACCCCTAACCTAGAAGCTGTGATGAATCCTGCGTCTCATCCTCCACTTACACCAAAATTCATTACATTCCTGTTTTTCTGTTTGTAATATAAAATTTTCCCTTTATTGTTTCCACCTGCACACATCATCTATTGCATGCCTGCCCATCCGAGAAAAGGGATCCCTCCTCTGTTATTCTTCCTGAGGGTTATTCTGTTTTTTTTTCCCTGTTAAAGTTTTTTTTTAGTGAGTTTTACCTTGTATGATGTGAGGGTCTAAGGGCAGGTGATTTTGTGTTGCTTTTATACAAACTGTAAAGCCCATTGGGGCAAATCTGTGATTTGTGATTATTTAGTCTATATAATTATAGACTGACACTGGTAACTAATAATTATACCTCAACTATACATCCTCAAACTACAAGTAGACTACATATGGATCAAACAGGATGTGAATATATCTGGAATTTCCTGCATAATCTGCTTTGAAGTGCTCTGTTACAGGATGTAATCGAATGTTACAGGGTGTTACTAAATGTTAGTCTTACTGAATTTAACTGAATGTTAGTGTTACTGAATGTTATTTAGTTACTGCATGTAACTGAATGTTAGTGTTGCTCAATGTAATTAAATGTTACTGAGGTGTTAGCGTTACTGAATGTTACTGAATTTTACTCTACTGCTACTGACAGATACTGGGTGTTGCTAAATGTACACGAATGTTACTGGATGTTACTTAGTGTTAGTGTTATCGAATGTTAGTGAGTGTTACTGAATGTTACCGAATGTTAGTGAGCATTACTGAATGATAGTGAGTGCTACTGAACGCCACCATCATTGTATTTTTTTAAACTGCGTCATTTGCAGCTTCTCCACAACACTGCATCAGCTGCACCGTCACCACAGCCCGCAGCAGTTTTTCAGGTTAGTATTTCATAGTAGTATAGGTTTGTAGTAGTAGTTGCCGGTAGTACTCAGTACAGCGCGCTTTAAGATCAGGTTGTGTCGGACAAATCAGATTATTGGAAGGTAAACTGGATTCTGACGTGTAGGGATTTAACAGGCAGAGTAGCATCAGCTGCAGCAGGCGGCAGAGGACAGCAACAAACTCCCCCTCTTCTTCTTTTCCACCTCTTCATATTCTCCCTCCTCTTCCTCTTTCCGGGGACCTGAGTGAGCATGACTCCGTTTCTATTTCACTGAGAGGACGCAGCGGACGCGCAGGCAGCAGCATGGCTTCTTATCTGCAGGTGAGGAGGCTGCGGGCTTTTTGCGGGGATTTGTCCGGTGTTTTCACAACTTGCCAGGGTGCGGTTGTTGTTGTGGGTCGCTGTAGGCCTGTTTGGACAAACAAACAGGCCTACAACATGTGTGTGTGCGCGTGTGTGCGCGAGGGAAAGACAGGTGGCAGCCTTGCTGCCTGTGATTTTTGCATCTTTTAGGTGACGGTGCGTTAATGCGCAGAAAGGAACAGGTCTTCTTGTTCCTTTCGTTGCAGATCGCTGATGACGAGAAAGGACACGAACTGGACCTTTTCTGCGTCCCCAGACATTATGAGAAGGATTTGGACAAGGTGATCATCCCCCATGGACTCATCATGGACAGGTGTGTATCATTTCGACATGTTAAAGATATTAAACACAGACATGTTTCCAGTTTTAACCCTGATCAGACCGTTACCTCTTGTTTTATAGCGAATATATGCGAAGATTTCAATGGCTTAACATTTGGAGGTAGAAATTAATTTTTTTAACTTCCTGTAAAATGGTTTCAGATGTTTGACTCCTCTTGCACTCAGGTGCATAAACTCATTTATCATATAATGAAAATGACATGAAGCTTTGTATTGCTGATATGTTAGGTGGTCACTAATAACATTAACCATAAGTAGACATACAATTTTAAGATTTTATCAATGACAATGTATCTGCAATACATGGCTTTGCTAGGGGCAGGTAACATACTTTTTATATGTTCCTGTAAACTCACATTGAAAACAATTGATTGATTGTTTTGCCCGGAAACGCATCAAATACAAAAGCAGTGTTCTGGTTCAAGTTTCATGAGTTAAGTGTGAGTCTGGAAAGGACATTTTGAACATCAAACACTCGTCTGACTTTTTTTTGTGCCTTTATGTGCTGAATTGCATATTTTCAGCATCAATTAATATACAAATGTTCACATGAAAACATATATTACATAGAATGTAAAACCAACTCTGTTGTGTGATTGCCTTGGTTGAGATTGCCCCCCCCCCCCTTAGAGAGCTAGGGTCCTTTCAGTATTGGGGTTCAGTTCATTATTTTCTGTAATGTACTAATAAACATGACTGATTTTCATATATTTTAGATTCATTACACACAACTGAAATATTTTAGGTCTTTTATTGTTTTAATACTGATGAGTTTGGCAAAAAGTAAAGAAAAAAACAAATCCTTATCTCAAAAAAATAGCATATTTCATCCGACCAATAAAAGCAGTGTTTTAATACAAAAAAGGCAAACTTCAAATAATTATGTTCGGTTATGCACTCAATTCTTGGTTGGGAATCCTTTTGCAGTAATGCCTGCTTCAAAGCGGCATGGCATGGAGGCAAGCTCATCCACAGTCTTAGGTCTGGTGTCTCTCAACTTTCTCTTCACAATATCCCTCAGATTCTTTATGGGATTCAGGTCAGGAGAGTTGGCAGGCCAATTGAGCACAGTAATACTATGGTCAGTAAACTGTGAGCAGGTGCCAGGTCGTGCTGAAAAATGAAATCTTCACCTCAATAAAGGTTTTCAGCAGGAAGCATGAAGTGTTGCAAAATTTCCTGATAGCTAGCTGCACTGACCCTGCCCTTGATAAAACACAGTGGACCAATACCAGCAGCTGACATGGCATCCCACACCATCACTGACTCCACCACTGAGCAATAGTGCAGTTCTGCTACTCTGTAGCCCAGATCAGGCACTTCTGCCGCGGTTTCTGGATCAAAAGTGGCTTGACCTGGGGAATGCGGCCCCTGTAGCCCATTTCCTGCACACGCCTGTGTACAGTGGCTCTGGATGCTTCTACTCCAGACTCAGTCCACTGATTCCGCAGGTCCCTCAATGTCTGGAATCGGCCCTTCTCCACAATCTTCCTGAGAGTCCGGTCACCTCTTCTCGTTGTGCAGCATTTTCTGACACACTTTTTCCTTCCCACAGACTTCCCACTGAGGTGCCTTGATACAGCACTCTGGGAACAGCCTATTCGTTCAGAAACTTCTTTCTGTGTCTTACCCTTATGCTTGAGGGTGTCATTGATGGCCTTCTGGACAGCAGTCAGGTCGGCATCTTTTGCAGGTGTTTAGAGTAAACTCGTTGATTCAGATGATTAGGTTCATAGCTCGTTTATAGCACCTTTTTGTGATATGCAAATTTTTTGAGATAGGAATTTTGGGTTTTCATGAGCTGTATGCCAGTATTAAAAAAAAAAATAAAAGAACTGAAACATTTCAGTTGGTGTGTAATGAATCTAAAATATATGAAAAGTTAACTTTTATCATTACATTATGGAAAAGAATTAACTTTATCACAATATGCTAATGTTTTGAGAAGGACCTGTAAAGGCATGATTAGTTCCTTTTTTCAAAATAAAATCTTCTTTCATGTTTTTGTTGGAGGAGACAAATCCACATGTTTTAAATATTGAGAGGGATGTATCTCCTGCTTCCTCCTGAAATCTAAACCTATGTGTTGACCCATCAGCAGCTTCATATTTCTGTCAAGTCATCATCCACATTTGCTCTCTGACGCCACCTCTTTGTTCGTGATGCATGCAGTCACTTTGCTGACTGCAGGATTACAGTAGAGCGCTGTACACTGTATGTGGTTCTGCAGCCCCTCGTTGGAATATAGATTTGGAAGTGAAGGGTTCAATCCTTGATGCAGTAAAGAGCAAATATTCACAGCAAAGCAATATGATGTCCTCTCCTGCACTGTAATCTACTGTGTGCATGTCTAGGACAGAGCGTCTGGCCCGTGACATTATCCGGGACATGGGGGGGCACCACATCGTTGCCCTGTGTGTGCTGAAAGGGGGCTACAAGTTCTTCGCGGACCTCCTGGACTACATCAAAGCGCTCAACCAGAACAGCGATAAATCGGTGCCACTGACAGTGGATTTCATCAGAGTGAAGAGCTACTGTGTGAGATGCTCATATCATCCCAGGAAGCACTTGTGCTGATGTGATTTTTTTTATTTTTTTTTTATGGATGCAGGTTTCAAATACAAAACACCTTTCAAATCAAAAACACACTTGAACACATTCCTTTTTTATAGAGTCAATTTTTAATGAACATGGTAACCTGATGTTTCACATATACAGAACAAAAAAGGCCAAGGTTACAACAAATTACTTAAAATTGTATTTAACCAAAAACATTACATAAATCACTAATGGATGAAACAATTAAAATAAAGACAAAGATAAATAAAAACTTAAACATAGTAAGCAACATTGAAACTAATCAAAATATTTAACACAAACACAGCAAACTAAAAGTAAAGTGTAGAAAATCAAAGCAATACATTGAATTCTACTTTTTCATTCTTTTAAGTTGATTGGAATACATATAATTACTACAGAAGCCCAGAGTGTCCATGGGTGCAATTCATATTAATAGTGTTCATGTTTTAATCTTAATCTAGATATCACAATTGATTTGACTCTGTAGAAGAGACAGTTGCATTAAAATATTACTCTGTTTGCACCTAATTAAAGCGGCTTAATTTTGACTGCTCCAGCTTTCTCTCAATTTGTGTTCCATCATATCCTTTTGAACTAGATCACTTGTACCTAATCACAAATAGATTATTTAGTTTGCTGGAGGAGATGAAGCTTGTTTTCTCATGATAAGACTTAATCCATCAACTGCCCCCAGTGGACATTCCACCCGCTGCTCATTACATAAGAAAAGCATTAAAAAATACATTGATTCAAATTTTAGGTGTAGACTATATGATTAATCTGTTGACTTTAGATTTAGGCTTTTTAAAATATGTTTTATATATTTACACTTACTGGAGTCTGGAAAAAATAAAAATAGTGCAGAAACTATCAATTTATTGAATAAAGTGTAATGGAGCTGCAAAAAATAGTAGGTTAATTGATTAGTTCCAATCTATTTAAATAAAATATCTATTAACTGTTTTGAATAGTGATTGATCTTCTATGGCAGTAACCTGATTATTTTTTATATATTTTTTGTGAAGTTTGCATATGTGTATATATATATATATATATATGTATGTATGTATATATATGTATATAATCGTTATATTGCTTGTATTTTATTTAACATTAACACTGAAATGCTTTATTTTGAGAAAAACATACATCAGACGCAAGTAAAGCAGATCTTGACATTATAGTTTCATGCTGAAGCAGTGTTGGTTTGACTGCAATTGAAAAATTACCTTTGTCTTCTAAAAATGACTAATTTGGAATCTAGAGATAACTGCAATAAAATAATAAACAATTACACTGCAACTTGTTCCATCTTTGATTTCGTGATAGATTCTTAAATTGGTCATAAATATGATTTATTTGCCTATTATTTTTCAAGTGAATTAATAGATTCTTCACTGGTATTATCTCCTTAAATTCAGTTTATTTTCTGTATTTTAGCTCATATTGTTTGCAGTACCAGTAAAGTATTCTAAATAAAATATATCAAAGGTGCATACAGTTAGAGACTATTATAAAATATATGCTTATCTAATTTAGCTTATTCATTTTATTTGGGTTGATTGTGTAAAGGAGTTTTATGGTGTGTTTTACCAAAAATGATCTTCTACCAGTTAATGAACTTCGATAACATATCTAGTACTAAGATTTGTAGAAATTTAAAAAGCAGTTTGAAATAAGGAAAAAAAACAATCACATGTTTTTGTGATAAACAGTGTTTTCCACAGTAAAATGTGAAAAAAAAATCATTGCATGCATGTACAGTTGGGCTCCTTTAATTGGTGTGTGGTGCTTAAATATGTTAGAGCAATTCGGAATTTGGATCAACACCTACAAGTTTAAATTGACTGCGAATCAGTTTCCTTTCTCTGCTTTGTTTCTGTCTTTTGTTGTCATGTTTGTGTACACTGTGGATTTTTGTTTTGACAAAACTATATTAATTTAACTCTGTCAAGACCCGTATGCATGATGTGTCTTCTCTGTTTTCTCCAGAACGACAAGTCGACAAACCATGTTAAAGTCATTGGAGGAGATGACCTGTCCAGTCTTTCAGGAAAGGTCAGTGATCTGTAGTTAGGCAGAAATACTACAACTGCACAGTTTTTATACATCAAACCTCATATACTCCTTTATTCTTTTTTCTGCAGAATGTTTTGATTGTTGAGGTAAGTGTTTTTCTTTTTATTTTTCTGCATTAAGGAATTAAACTGTTATTTTATTTAGTCCTTCATCACGCTGATACCATGATGCATATGATGCATTATGTAGAGCTGCAACAATGAGTTAATTTAATCAATTATTTGCCGATTATTACATCAACGTGTGTGTGTGTGTGTGTGTGTGTGTGTGTGTGTGTGTGTGTGTGTGTGTGTGTGTGTGTGTGTGTGTGTGTGTGTGTGTGTGTGTGTGTGTGTGTGTGTGTGTGTGTGTGTGTGTGTGTGTGTGTGTGTGTGTGTGTGTGTGTGTGTGTGTGTGTGTGTGTGTGTGTGTGTGTGTGTGATCTCTCCCTGTGTTCTGCACTATAAAAGGACATTGTGGAGACAGGAAGGACGATGCAGACACTTCTCTCCCTGCTGAGTGAATGTAATCCAAAGATGGTTAAAGTCGTGAGGTGAGACTCAGCAGCAGCTGAATTATAGACCTGCACTTTAATAACTGGCTGCTGTGTCTTCAGGGTGAGAGAGCGGGAGCACCATGCTCTTAACTAATGGACACTCTCACTTCACTGCTGTCACCTTAAGAGTTAATCTGCAGTACTATTAACGTGTGTGTGTGTGTGTGTGTAGGATGTGTGTGATGTTTCCTTAAAGCCAGTTCTTTTCAATGAGGCCTGCAGTGCTTGAACGATATACACTACATCTGTAATATTAAATTTGGTTTATTGACATGAATGAGACGATACACCATTATTATTATTATACAGACATTATTTATTACAGTCTAGTTTATCCTCATTTTTATTATTTTTTTAGTAGTTGAGCTGAGTACTTTTCCTTCAACTCTCCTCCTAGGTATTTATCCTGCAGACACATTTTTGAATTTTTGAACATATAAGATCAGATAAGACTTTATCGATCCCACAACGGGGAAATTTGCTTGTTACTGCAGCGTACAGAGTAAAGAAAAAGAAAAGAAAATAAAAGCTAAGAAAATAAAAGCTATAAAAAGTAAAAATGAACAAAATTATGTACAAAATTCGTTCGAATTTGTTGATCCGCATACACAGTATGCATTATGGACATAAGAATGGAGAAAAAATACTATGAATAGTAAGAAAAAGGTATGCATAAGCAAAGCATATATACATACATACATACATGCACGTACATACCTACATACATACACATACACACATATTTGCACAAATATATATATATATATATATATATATATATATATATATATACACGCACATACATATCCATGCACATACACACACGTACACATACATAGCTAATGCATACTTAAGGTGCAGGATGTGTGTGTAGAGAAAAGTGACGAGTGAGGGAAAAGTGACTACAGTGAGTTATAAAGTCTTTTTGCTGTCGGGATGAAAATATTTAAAGAGTAAATTTTCAGATCCATTTATTATATACAGTCTATGGTATGTTCTTATTCAACCGTATTTTACAGCTGTATTTATTTGATAATTGTTTTATTGTTTTAGTAATTAAAAACATTTGAGGATTCAAACTTAAATAAAATATAAATATGATAAATTAAACATATAAATGAAAATGAAAAGACAAAATGAAATGACTGGGACACCTCAGTAAATGAATTAGCATCAGTACATTTAGAAACCAAATGCACATGGATTCACATTTTTTTAATTATTGGTTTTGCACAATAATGAGTGAAGTGGTGATTTTTATTTTAGTAATGAGCGTTCAGGCAAGCCTTGGTGGCTTTGGTAATCATTTATATTTATTAGTAATAAAGAAAATATTTCTATGAATTCTGACTTTGATTTTGTTTAGTGAAAAACAAAAGAATCCAGGTTTAAAACAAAAATGACTTTGAATTATTTATTTTGAAGAAAAAAAAATCTTGTTTTTATTTTAGGCCAGAGATCCCAGGCGTAATTTCAAACTAGCAGAGGTCCATTAATTGTTCCACTTACCCTGCATTCTGGTCCAGCCCTGCATGGGCAATCTCCACATAAAGCAGTCGAGCTTGAATAATAACTTTTGTTTGGTTGAGGTGTTTGGGTGTAAATTACACATTTCCTTTTCTCTTTTACATTTTAATTTCAGGAATTTGTTTTATTGAATTTTCTGAATATTTTATGTTTGTCATTCCAGTCTTTTGGTGAAGAGGACACCGAGAAGTTCAGGCTACAGACCAGACTGTGAGTGCACCTTCCATCATGTTTCTGTAATGCATTAGTATACAGTAGCTCTCACTCAGCCACTCGTGTGTGTCACATGGGGCTTGAAGAAAAGTGTCATTTAATAAAGCTGTGGTTTTGTGCAGGATTAACATCAGCATTCAGCAAATTTTACTCCAAATGTCACTAAGTTTGTCACTGCTGCACTGAAGCTGGGTTAATAACCACAAGCTGGCAATGTCTGTGGTGATGTAATGCATTTAGGTTTGAGTTGGATAATCTCTTTAAGATATTCCCTGAAGAGCAAACAGCTGTTGTTGTTGTAAGAGTTTAACTTTACAAGCTCACATAGGGGGCAAAAGAGCAGCAGTCACTTCCTACAGTAAATGTTTCCGGATCTGTTTTCAGATCACAGTAAAGTTTTACTGCATTTCCTGCAGTACTTAATGTTTTTAATATTATATTATGACTCGCATTGCTGTCTGTGTTTTGTTTCAGATATTGGCTTCGAGGTGCCAGACGCCTTCCTGGTGGGCTACGCTTTGGACTACAATGAGTACTTCAGAGACCTCAGTGTGAGTTATAAACTGTGTGTGTATATATCAAATGTTAATATGTAATGGACTGCATTTGTATAGGGCTTTTCTAATGTGCTTTACACTACAAATGTTCATTTACCCTTTAACACACATTCACAAACTGAATAACATATTTGACACAATAAAATATCTAGCACATTTTAATTATTTCACCACTCACTTTTTGGAATTTATTTTTTTCTTATTATTACTCTTTACTATTATTTATTACTTTAATTTTTAATTGCAAAATTGAAGGATCTAAGGAGATTATATTCCACTGTAATCACATGTGGAAAATAAAGATTGATTGACTGACTTATGATTATTCCAGATATAAAATGACATTTTGACTGATTGATTAACCAAAACAACACAACTCATATATTAATTTAATCGGATATAATGTTCATGTAAGTGACTAAATGTAAAATTCCTTGTCGAAATAAACCCCGGCTTTAGCCTTAGATAAGATACGTATTTATACCTATTTTACATATCATGAAATGCAGAACTTAAAGAAAAGATCAACTTCCTGGACAATGGAAATGTTTTAAAACGGGTTTGTTTGTTTGTTTGAATTTTTTCACAGCACATCTGCATATTGAACGATGAAGCCAAGGAGAAATATAAAGTTTGAGCAGATGAAGCTGCAGAGATTACGACTGAAACAATCAGGACTTGGACCACTGTGACCCTCCTTAGCTCTGCTGTGTTTTGAATCTTTATTTTTCTACACAAGAATCCCCAAAATGTGACCTGTGGTTGCAAATAACCTCAAGAGGAATATTTCTTTCCCCCCATATTAAATAAACAGGATTGTTATTATTATGTATTTTATGGATATTTTGGTTGTTATGTTTGAATTTATTTATTCACGTTTGTGTATAGGCTTGAGTGTAAATTGTTGTTTTATCTTGGCAATAAAGAAAAATGTCTGTATTTGCTGAATACCTCCAACCTCTCAGGCTAACTGCTTTATGTTAGTGAGCTGTCAGTCATCATCAGTTTCTACATGTTTCTGTTCAAAATTATTGAAATAACTTCTCATTATGCCATAAAGTGACTGACATGGAATGTACTGTATGTTTTATTTCACACTGAGGACGTGTTTACAACAATACAAACCCTGTTAACTCCTCGAATCCTGTTTTGTTTTCCTCCTCTTGCACTTTCTCAGTCCCCCCAACAGAGGGAGGAAGGAATGTTAGCTTACAGCAAATTAAAAACATGTTCTCTACTTTAGAGAGATTTTCAAGAAAAACATAGAAGAATAATCAATTTCCCATTTTTTAAACTCACATATGGGCCTTTCCACCCATGATGTTCTTGTATATTTGTGTGTATATAATGTGGAATAAGCCTGAAATCTCCATTATACCCTACTATATGGAATATAAGTAATATATAGATGATCTGTGGAGGTACTGATAAACTTCTGCATTCATGTGTTATCAGAGTTATTTTGAGTATTAGATTTGTGAATAGTGTTTAGGCTCTGCCTTTAAAAAATGACAGATTGGTAGAAGTTAGTCTCATATTAGAATGTTACTTGAGTAAAAGCCGTAAAGTATATATGTATTCTATTAAAGATATTTTCGAATGTATTGTAAGTAAAAGTAGCTAGATATTGAGCCAGAGTTGGCTTTTAAACTATTTGTGATGTCACAACTCATGCTTTTTAAAGACATCTTTTTCCAAAAGAGAAAAAAGAAAATGCTCAGGGAAAATGTGGAGCAAGCGTGATTATTGTTAGAAATATAAAAACTATTTATTCCCCAAAAATACTCAAGTACTACATTACACTACTGGTTACAATTTAGTCACGGAATAAAATTATGTTGACGAATAGAATTTCCGTCGACAGAGCTTGGAAAGTTCCCATCCGTTAGACAATGCCTGAACGCAGCATGAACGCGGAAGTGACGTGAGGTTTTTGAAGGTTCTGTTTAGATCGTGGTTTTAATGTAACCGTAAGGCCTGAGTGGCGTGTTCATCTACTGATTATTGTGTAAAATGTAAGGGGATGTAGGAATTTTACCACTGTAGCATATCAGGTTACACAATTAACAGGCTTTTCGCCTGCAATGAACAGCTAGCATTTGTGCTAACGTAAGGTTAGCGTTCAATAGTCGCACGTTGTGACGTAGAGACGTAAGGTCACTTCGCGATCTTCTAATTTTTCGGCATTATCAACCCGTTTGTTCTTTATTGTCTGTTTACTGCAAAACTCGTACAGTACGTCCATTCAGGTGTACACATGAGTATCTCTCGCTGGAACTTTTGAGCACTACTAAAGTAAAACTTTGAGGTACCTGTACTTTACTACAGTATTATCATGCGGTGCTATCTTATACTTCAGTACATTATCTGACAGCTTTACTTACTGTAAATTGAAGATTTTAATATTTAATATTATGATGCAATGCTTTTTCTATCAATATACCAATCGTCTCTAAAACTCTAAACATTGCCCCACATCGATAAAGTAAGGTGTAGGGTGTGAGGGGTCTGCAGTGATGCTTCTTGTCAGATTTTTTTTTTAACTCTGGACTGGTATAATTCCTGAATGAAGAGCTGGTTGACCCTGATGATTTTTCCTGTAGCCCTGTGTAAGTGGGAGGTCTGAGTTAAGGGGTAAAGGGGTGGTGGGGGTAGTGTCGGGTGTGACACAGAGGTTGCGTGCTGTGAATGAGGTGGGTGTTGGGTGTGAAAAGCGTCATTAAAAGTCCATCAGCTCCTCTGTAGAAATACTGTACTACTGCCAGTACTTCAGTATTTCTACTTTAACTCCTATATAAACTTGTATATATAATGTATACAGATGTTTTTATAGCTGCTCTTTATTTTTCCTCCTCAGAATTAAACCAAGCAGCCATTATGCCTAATAAAGAGATCACGGTGGCTGCTTTAAAGCAGTTTGACTCTGTGAATCAGTTCTCAGACCTGTCTGTGCTGCCTAAAGCCTCAGTGCTGGTCCCTTTGCTCATGAAGGATGGAGAGCTACACACCCTGATGACACTGCGCTCAAAGGAGGTAACTGCTCGTAACTGGAGGAAAATAACTAAGCACATTCACTTAAGTACTATACTTATGTAACCTAATTTAACAACAAAAAAAGAGGAAGGGTTATGTTAAAAGCATCAGGTGAATATTGGGTTGTATATTAATTATCATAGTTGGTTGTATATTTACATTTTTTGTAATACATTTGTGAAATTGTTTACAAAATATATAAAATAATAGAGAAGTGAGAAAGGGTTAGGAAGATGGTTTTACTTCTACCCACTCCTTTTCAAACACTGTTACTTTTGCATTTAAATTTTCTTTATCTTCTCAAAAAAAACATTGTTTAAATAGTTTACACATTCAATATTAATACTTTACTTTTACTTTACTGCTTATAGTAATTTTACTTTTACTTGTAGTGGAGTATTTTTACACAATTGTTTTGGTACTATTACTAAAGGGTTTGATTTCTGCTGCCAAAAAGTAGCCAAGAAGTACATTTACTCAAGTACTTAAATCCAATTTTGATGTACTTGTACCCTACATGAGTATTTCCATGTGATTCTACTTTTTATGCCACATTTAATGCATATTATAATATTCTTCATCCAAATAATATAATTTAATATTCTATTATCTATATTCTATTAAATTGTCTCTTTTCTTTTTTTTTTTTTTTTATAGTTGCACCAAGTGTGAAAGGTGACAAATAATATCATGCAGTACTTTTACTATTGATCTACACAAACTAATGTTTTTATTATTTTTTTTTACTTTTGCTGAGTATAACTACATATATTTGCAGATAAACCTTTTTAAATTTCATTTCAGGACTTTTACTTATTCCTGTGTACTTTCTGATGACAGCTTTTCCACTTTTACTCCAGTAAAATATAAGAGTACTTCTTCTACTACTGGGAAGAAGGATTTGCAGAATTTGACAACTTTTGACCAGCGTGTGTGCATGCGTGCATGCCTGTGTGTGCATCTGTGCATTCACAGCTGAGGACCAGTGCTGGTGAGGTGTGTTTCCCAGGTGGGAAAAAAGACCCCAGTGACAAAGACGACGTGGAGACAGCATTGAGAGAAGCAGAGGAGGAGATCGGTTTATCGCGTGACTGCGTCCAGGTAGTCTGTCAACTGTTCCCTATTATCAACAAGGTAAAAGACGATTCTCTTCCAGAGCACCAGCTGCTACTTGGTCCGTCTCATCCATTGTCCTCGTCTCTTTTTACAGAGTGGTCTTCTGGTGATCCCGGTGGTTGGCTTCATAGACGAGTCATTTTGTCCCCGTCCGAACCCGGCTGAAGTCAGCGCCGTGTTCACCCTCCCTCTGGACTTCTTCACTTGTGCGAAGGACCATGTCGCTGTCCATTATACTGCTGCAACCATGGGATCATTGCATTTTTTTAATTTCATCGACCCTGACACAGGAAACCAGTACCGTATATGGGGCCTGACTGCTATCATAGCCATAGTAGTTGCTGCTCTTGCTCTCAAGAAAAAACCTGAGTTTGATGTTGGCTTTGACTCTGAGGATCCACTTTCCTTTTTTAGACAGATTCTTCATCAAAGACTTAGTAAATTGTGACTTATTTCATATGTATTGGTGACTGCAGATTTGTAATTGTAATAAGAGTCTTTTATTTCACTGCATTAATTGTGTGCAATATGAAACTTACCTTTTTTACCCGGTTGCAGGTTACGGAATAATTTTTCACTGACATAATTTACTGGGACAATTATTGCAATGCAGCCATTGTTCATATAATCATCCTACATCTTACACTTGCTTCTCCTACTGTGAATTGTTCACTGTTAAAAAGGTTTAGGATGTTCAGGATATTTCATGACTGAGGGAAACATGAAATAGGATACTTGTAATGTTGAGAATATTGACTTTTAAGAGTCTCTTCAAAATTTTAAATCATGCAACTGGTTGATTATAATTTATTGTAAAGATGTTTGCTTTCATTTTTTTTGCTTCCTGAAAATAGCACCTTCCCTCAATTTAGCCTTTCCTACTTTACTCTTAAATTCCTCCGGGAATATTGTTTTCCTTTAAAACCTATTAGATATTCTTCATTTATGTATCTATAAATTATATCATCTATATTCTTTGTATTTGTATATCCAAATAAGATACAAATTCAATTTCTTGAAAATGTCTTGATTCATTTTCTAGTAAAAAATAAAATAAAACATGACACTTGTTGTCTTACTCAGAATAATTTCTTTTCATACATTGATGTGCTGACCCTTTGGAGGGGCCTGACCCCTAGGCCAGCTAATTGTATATAAAGTAGTTAAAGTAGCTCCACCTGCAGCAGCTACAACAGTAACATGCTGCTAAACACTGAGTACATTTTGCTGATAATACTAATGTGCTTAAGTAGTGCAGGACCTTTACCTGTAATGGAGTCATTACTTGCCTCCATCTGACCCTGTCTTCTGTGTCCTTCCTTCTAGCACCAACTAACCTTGAACATCACACCTTTGATTTCAACAAAACTGGAGTAGTGGGTAGTGCTGTTGACTCACAGCAAGAATGTATGCATGTGTTCTCTCTACATTCTACAGCTGAACATGCTGAGGTTGATTGGAGACCCTTAATTGCCCGTAGGTATAAGTGTGTGATGGAATAGTGTGTGTGTCCCACTATAGGCTTGCGACCTGTCTGGGATGTATCCTGCCTCTCACCTGTAATGTGCTGGGATTGGCTACAGCAGACCCCTGCGACCCTAATGAGGAATAAGTGGGTATAGAAAATGACTGACCTTTGATTTCTAGCTTTAGACTCATCACTTTATCTGACTCTTTTTACCTCTAGGACATTCCTAACAAACTGCTCCTTCGAGATAACTCCTACTTCAGTTCTCTTCCTATCTACACCATGATAGAACAACTTGGGCCCTGCTACCAACCATCTCTCTACCTTCTAATGTTATAGATCAAACATTTAAAGTCTTCTACAAACAACAATAATCAAATTTCTACCTAGCTTTGGTTACTTTTCCAATGTATATTTTAATTATATAATCAATATTTGACAGGAAATATCATACATTACATTTTTCTCTTTTCTTCTTTTTAAATGTGCAAAAGCTGCCAAATATTTGATGAAGTACCTTTACTATTAATCTACCAAAGTATCTCAAATTGGGTCAACATTGATATACTAAAACATTAAAATATTGTCACATGTATTTATTCACTAAAACACATATATATATATATCATAATATACTGTATTATGATATATTACAGTCTGTATGGGAACTTCTACTTTTGGTGCTTCAAGAACATTTAGCTAATACTCCTGTTCTTTTGGGACTTTAAATTGTTATTTAGTATTTTTTGATGACAGTATTTGTACTTCAGTACTCCAGTAAAGTATATTTGACCACTACTGTATGGTAGTGTGCATGTGTTGATGTTTGTATGTAGTACTTTTACTATTATTCTACATTTATATTACAGCTTTTGATACTTATATATACTTTTGATACTCTAATTATTACATAGATTCTATTACATTGTCTCTTTTTTAAAATTCTTTGTGCTTGGAAGCTTCCAAATATTAAGATGCCCTACATTTACTAGTAATCCGCACAAATAATCTCAAACTGGCGTTGCAATGATAAAATAAACATTAAAATAGTCTCTGATGTTTTTAGTGATTTAAACAAGTAGCATACTATAATTAAAACAATCTGCTACACCTTCTATATATATTATAGTACTTACATTTGACACTTTACGTACATGTAATACCTCTATACTTAAGTAACATAGCTTTCAGGACTTTATATTGAGTCATTTTTGACGAAAGTATTTCTTTTTGTAGTACTTCAGTTAAGTATCTATTATTTCTGGGTATTTGCCTTGCAGCCCTGTTTTCGACACTGCGCATGCGCCTAAGCAGCAGAAAGGGGCGTGGCCAGGAGGTGGGCCGAACATTGTTGTGTGTTTGTCTCAACGTCACACGAAATGTGTCTCCTCTCAACACGCACACACGCGCGCGCTTACACACACCTCCGAGGGACGCGAGTTAACGGTTTTTCCTATTTTAGGGATTTAAAGTTTTGATTTTACCGCCTACAGCTTGTTCCAATGTAGTCCTTCAGTTTATTAAAACATTCCGCTTCAACATTATTTATTTACTGGCCGACTTCGTTCCTCTAAGATTGTCCGCCTCCCTCCCCTCGATGAAGCGCTGCGATGCCCTCTGATTTTATATCTCTCCTTAGCTCGGACCTCGACCTCAATTCCCCCAAATCTCTATACTCTAAAGGTAAGACTCTGCTCACAGAAGCCGAATAAAGTGCTTGGCCAGGCTGTGCCCACAGCGAACATCAGTGTGTGTGGCTGCTGTTAAGCTGTTAGCTTAGCAGTAGTTAGCTTTCCTGATGTTAGCCAGCTTAGCTACTTAGCTGCTACCTGGCTGGTTAGCTATGTGTCACATGACCCTTCACCCCCCACATTAGTGCTTTACATGATGTTGATGTTTAGATTAGTGATGCCGTGTTGTCGTTAAGTAGTGTTTTTTTTAGCATGTTTGTAGCTGATCGGCTGTTAGCTGCAGCTACCATATTGTTTAGCTTTAAGGGTTGAATAAATATTGGTAGAATTGTAGAGGTGTGTGTGTGTGTGTGTGCGCGCGTGTGCGTGTGCATGTGCTTGGTGTTTTGTTTATTCGCCTTGTTTAGTTCAGTTGAGTGACAGTCCCCCTGTTGTTTTGGGTGGAACTGAGCCAGAGATTCATCCTCCTCACATGCTCTGGTTTCAGAGGAAGAATGCAGTTACAGGAACTTCAAAGCTCAGGGCATGACATCTAGATGCCTGAATAATTAGGTTGGTTGCCAGGGGCTAATGTAGGAAGTAAAGCAGGGTGCACCTCTGTGGTCAGCTGGTTGGTGGGTTTGTTCTTATTTCAACAGCGCTTAGTCTGTACGGTAATCTCCTCTCTTGAGAGTAGACATGACGAGTCTAGATATTGTATGTATTATGTGATAACATTAGTCTTGTATTTTCCTTTTCTGGATTTAGAGGCTGCGTTGCATTAAAGTGATTTTTTCTGATCTTAAAAACGCTTCTATTATTTAGTTATTATATCCACATCCCTGATCATTATTTATAAAAAAAAAATGGCAAATGTTTTGTGAAAGTACATTTATTCTGACAATAATGTTACAATATTAATATCAAAGTATTCTAACACCTATCTTGTATTCTGATTTTATTTTGTCAGTAAAGTCTTGTTCTGGTCAGTAATAGAGCTACAAGAAATAGTTCATTGGTTAATTTCTAACCATTACATTAATCAACTATTTTGATAAAAGAAAATTAATTTGAATCATTTTGTAGATGAAAATGTCTTAAATTCTCCTCTCTTTTCTGGTTTCTTTATTCTTCTATAATAGTAAACTGATGATCTGTGGGTTATGGACTGTTGGTCTAGGCAAAAAGACATTTTAGGTTGATCTTCAGATTTGAAAAAGAGTGAATAACATTTTAAACAATTTTAGCAACCAAACAATCTTATAATCCTTTCAATGAACTATGGATCAGTTATCTAAAAATTTGTTGCAGTGCTGATATCTACAAAAATATTTATTATATCCCAAATAATTTGTGAAAGTACTAAAGTTTATACTGACAACACTGTTGAAACATTAATATGAATATCAATGTATTTGGTTGAAAATATTGTGATTTGATTTTGTCGATAAGGCAGATGTTATTCTGTTCAGTTATTTGTAATAGTCTATAGGCTAATATTAGGTTTAAATGTATGGCTGTAACTATCCATTGATTATTGAAAAATTTGATTAGTTGTTCAATATCAATCACAGTATCCTAAAGAAGAAGATATAACCTAAAATGTCTTTTTTGTTTCAAACGAACAGTCCACAACCCAAAGATCACCAGTTTACTATTATAGAAGACTAAAGAAACCAAAAAAATAATCTGAATTGAAAAGCAGAGCTTTATTTCCTTTCAAATATCATTGATTGATTATCAAAATAGTTGATGATTAATGTAATAGTTTGCAACTAATAGATTAATCAACCAATAATTGCAGCCGTAATTAAAACTAGTCTGAATCTTTTTTCCCCTCTCATGTTATCGCTTATTCATGAGTCGACCTGGCTGCCAGTGAGCAACCAGATTTCCGCTTGCTGTCTGCTCCATCCACAGGTCTTAGATTTCATCTGATTGTTAAATTGGTAATCAATACAGTTGCAGCTAATACAGCTTTTATGCTTTAATGCGTATGATCTGCAGCTCACACATCTGTCCGCCTGCTGTGGCCAGTAAACGATGCTCATGAGGCAGCAGAAAACGTTGCTCTGTGACCCTGAAATGCACAGTTGAGCTGCCATATGCTCACACCATATCACATGATGACTTTATTTATATCTCAGTAATTGGATGTGTGTACTTGTGTTGGGGTCAAGGTAGCACCCTTTCTACTAATCAAACTGAGAGACGAGCACTGGGCAATATCACAGTCAATTTAGATAATTATTGATAATTTTTAATGATTTCCTTTAACAAAGACAAGGAAGGAAATCTTGCATTTAATAGACACGGGTATAAACCTTTATTTAGCTTTTGTCAGTTAAATGGTTTCCTCCATTATTGAGGGATAGGGTGGTTGTTTATGTTCATTCATGCAACCACAAATGGAGATATCAATTATGTGAACTATTATAGTATCGATGAGGTGTATTGATACATTTTTATTACCCAATTTCATGCACGTCAGTCTAGAAGTGGCTGAGTTTCATTATTGCCTACTAGAAAGCATTGCGCCATTTCATTGGTTGGGTTTTTCAGGCTCAGTATCAACCCACTGATCTTTTAGAAAGAAGAAAGTGAATGTTTGTGTTTCAGGTTTAAGAAGGTTTTACTCCGAGTTGGTATCAAACTTTGTGTAGTTGAAATGATAAAGAGGCTCTGAATACATGTTAATAAACAATATATCTTAATATAAATATTTTCCATTGTGTAATGATTGTTGATTAAGCTATTACCACATGTGAAACACCTGTTGGCTTTTTCATTACACTTTGAATAAAATCTCTGTTACCTTGGTGTATACCAACATTTACTGCATCGTAATCCACTCACCATTATTACATATGATAAAAAGAAAGTGCAGCTCTGACAGTTGCTGGCAGGTTTTTCCTTTTGGCATCACCATCAGCATTTTTTTTCTTCAACTTCCAAGTTAAAACATGGAATGTTTGTTTTACTAGTGCAGAACTACTTTAGCTATGTATGAGAGAGCTTTTGTATTTTCCTACACTACCCTTTGTTTGATAGAAGATCCACAAAAGAAAAACAGTATCATATTATCAGTATAATACAATTGAAGTGCAGTTTTCCTTTATGTTTCCTAAACAACAACGGTGCTGTGATGTAGAAGATAATGTATGGATGCTTTTTAGACACAACTTAATGAGCTTTTTATTTCGTGCTTGTCCTCAGGGCAGTGAGTGTATTATCCAGATAAACTGGAAATTGTTGATTTAGTGATCTTAATGTAAATCTTAAACTTCTGTACTATGAAGTGTTTCCCAATGAAGCATAATATTTGAGTAGTGCACAGTTACAAGAGGGATTTAAATAAACTCTTTTCATGTTTGATTGGGCTGCTAAAAGTAAGCAGTGCTTAGCATGTTTAGGAGATATGTAGTTGTGGAGAGAAACAGAGCTACAGAATAGAATCCTACACACACACACACACACACACACAAACATAAACATGTCATCAGATCAGGAGGATGAGGCAGTGATGAATGAATTTGATATTTAAACACACATCCCCACATTTCTGCAACATACTGCAACTCTGTCAGCTACTGCGACCCACAAGTACTCGAGTGTGGTTTCAGAAGATGGTGTGGTGAGCCAATTACCCAAAGTCACTGTTGATTGGATGAATTCTTGTCAACGCCCCTGAATTCAAGACGAGTCATTGAACATTTGAAGAGGAAAGATAGGGATTTTTTAATGGGTTATTTATTTTTTAATAAAAAACTAACACTAAACAAATAACTTGACATTTAATAAGTGTAAAATATATTTTTCATTTCACTTGGTCTGTAGTTTCTCAAATTTGAAAGCACAATGACAACATCCATCATGTTGAAGTGGATGCAGAATAGATTGCAATAGAGTTGCAACTAAAAACTATTCCATGACAATTAATCAATTAGTTGTTGAGTTTCTCGAACAACTATAAAATATCAATTACTATTTATCAAAGGTGAAGAGTTAACCTAAAATATCTTTTTTTTTGTCCAGACCAACAGTCCACAACCCAAATATCAGTTTACTTTTATAGAAAACTAAAGAAACCAGAAAATAATCAGAGAAGAGAAGCTGGAAATGGATAATTTTAGACATTTTCTTCTTAAATAAATGACTCAAACTGGTTAAATGATTATCAGAATTGTTGAGAAAATACTGGGTAACTGATCCTTAAGAGAATCTTGTTTTCAGCACAGCTTCAGAAAAAAAAAAATCCTATCAATCTTTAATTTCTTGTACATTATGAGAACAACACTGGGAAGATGACAATTCATCACAGTAAACATGAAACCTGAGTCTATTTTGGTTCTTTTCTTCAGTTACCTCATCATGCCTGATTTGACTTCAGTGTCTCTTTGTTTCCTGATTGTCATCTGATGCCTATTAGAAGAAATTTCCCTCATAACTTTTGACACATAAATGTGATTGTGTCTGTTTATTCACCACACCTTTTCCTACGTAGAGCAGAGGTTAATATTAGAATAGGTGTGCAATGCTTGTGTCAAAATACATTAGGCATCCACCAGTGTAAACTAAATGCACATGAATTTATGTTCTACCATTAACTGAAACCACTGCGTTGTCATAGAATACAGAATGCATCATTCCCGGATAGTATATTTCTTTCTAGCATAAACAGATATGCTGTAAAGAGCAAGGAATTGCATTTTTTATGTAGTGCGGAAAGTCACTCTTTTTCTTTCTGGCTTCAGCATATTGTCATGAATTCAAGAGTGTAATTAAAGCAGCCATTGTTGGGCATTGACATACATTCTTGGTCAGTATTTTTTCATTTGAAAAAAAAACAGTCACCCCCCTTCTTAGCCCCCCTTCTTAGCTCCGAGCCAGCTGCACACAATAAAAAATGGACTGGTGGCCTTGCCATTCTCCAAAACTGGCATGTGTAATGTGAGCAGTGCATAACTATGAGATGAGGTAATTTAATTGTTCTAAGTTTAGGTTAAAGTAGTCCACCCCCTGGCTGGCGAGTGTGTTACAGCCTATGTCTGCAGGCAAACTCGAACAAGCTTGTAGAGCTTTGAACATTTACAGATGTCATCTGACTTCTATTAAAGCAAATACAGACTAAAACTGAAACAATTCCAGGACATTATCGGTGTCCAAAGGGAAGTTAAACTACTTCTTCTTTTCAATCAATGTTCTCATCAAGACAAACTAACATGTTCTTTGTAGAGCAATGGTTCTTATAGGTTTTTCTCAGTTAATCACATGTTCAGATTGAATAAAATGTTAAAGGTTCCATATCACAGAAATGTAGATTTTAACATCTTAATTTTAAAAAGGTATTGTATAAATACTGCCCTATGTTCTACAAACTTAGGACCTCTGTGACATTTGTGATGTCATATTTATACATTCACTGCCCACTGATATGAGCCAATCAGAGAAAAGGTTCATCAATACTAATAAAACAGTCACTAAACGACCTGTTCTTTAAATCTGAAGAGAAAGCTTTTAATCTGAAAACCACAAATATATCTTGTTTGCATCAGCATTTAACATTTTACTTCTATGTGTTCACATCTGGCAATTTAAACAAAAAAACTTAGCATCACCATCAGGACCAACATTTATGACATCACAACTGCATATGAACCCCAGAAGAAGTAAACAATATAATCATTAAAATTGGTTTCATGATTTACAGAGAATCGTTTTTTCAGTAACCAGAGATTAGGTAATGTGTTTGTTGATCTATTTATCATTTTATTCTCTACACAAAAAGCGAAGGAAAAGAACCTTGGTAGTGTTAGATGGTTTTATGTTGATGGATCAAGCATTTTATTATTTGTTAGTCCTAATTATACTGTGACAGTAAAATCAAAAGCTATTACAAACATGCACATACACAAAAGAGTTCTATAAGCCGCTTTTTGAAAAAGATAAACATACATTTGAGGTTTTTGGCATCTTTTCTTGGGCAGATTTTATTGTATAGAATAATTGTGTTTATACTTATTCTGTAAACAAGCTTTGTTGATCTTCTTAAATCTGTCACCACCACAAGCCACAGTTTGCATGTACACAATAAAAAACTGCTTTCTGTGAAAATTGTTGATTCCTTGGCAGCCTGGTGCATGATATGTAAATTAAAAACAGTGAAATCCAAAACATGCATGAAAAGGCCCAAATAAAGTCAATAGAGTATTTTTATTCTTTAGTCTCAGATACATTGATGTATCATAGATGAAATGTCTTACTTACTGTGGATCGGATATTGTGATAGTTTCGGTATTGTGGAACAGGTATCATTGTGGTAAAATGAAAAAGAATCATTATAGATTGGTGGAGCAGTGGATAGCACTGTTGCCTAATAGCAAGATGGTCATAGGTTCAACTCCTTTTTGGGAACTTCGTGTGTGGAGTATTGTTATTGTGGCACCAAACCCTGACCCAACAGGTGCACACCGGCAATGAGAGATGCCCTCAAGCGGAAGAAGTCATACAGGATCTTTTTAGCCTGCAGGACTCCTGAAGTAGCTCAGGCTATTGACATACTAAGCAGAGCACACCCTTATACACTTGGTGCAGACCTGGAGGGTCCGTCGGAGTTTGCCCAACCAGTCTACATGTGCTTTGTGGACTTGGAAAAAGGCATTCGACCATTTCCTCATGGAGTCCTATGGGGGAGTGCACAGGATATATGGGGTTTTGGAAGTGTCTGTAGAGCCATGCCCTGTACGCTTGGTGTCAGAGCTTCCTTGGGGTCTTGTTTATGAGTGAGGGAAGGATGGACCAGGAGATTAAGAGGAAGATTGTTGCTGCATCTGCAGTGATGCAGATTCTGCACCGGTCCGTCATGGTAAAGAAGGAGCTGTGCTGACAAGCTCTAGATTTACCAGTCAGTCCGCATTCCTTACCCTCGACTATGGGTATGAGCTTTGGGTAATGACGGAATTCACAAGATCCCAAATACAAGCAGCCAGAATTGAATTTTCTCTGCAAGGTGGCTAAACTCTCCCTAGGATAGGATGGGAATCTCGGTCATCTGGGAAGATTCAGAGTAGAACCATTGCTCTGATGAGGTATATAGTGAGGAGCCACCTGGATGCCTTTGTTGAGCTGTTCTGTGCATGCCGCTTTGGAAGGTGGACATAGAGAAGACCCAGGACTCATTGGAAAGACTATGTCTCTTGGCTGGCCTTGGAATGCCATGGGGTTCCCCTGAAAGAGAAGCATGAAGTGGTCAGAAAGAGGGAAGCCTGGGCTTCTCTGCAAAAGAAGAGTAGTGGAAGAGATTTGATACATGGATTGTTATCATGAGTCAATTATCGGGATAGTGTCTTTATTGTGAACAATAATTAATATTGAGGGACAGATTTATCATAGTGTTGTTATTGTGAGACAAGTGTCTTTAAGGTATTGTTACTATGGGACAAATATCATGATAGTATTATTATGGCACAAGTATTGTGATAGAATTGTTATTGTGGAACAGTTATTGTAATGGTATTATTATTGTGGCACATTTGTCGTGATAGTGGAACAAGTATTGCAATGTTGGAAAAATATCTTGATAGTATTGTTATTGTAGGGCAGTTGTCCTAATAGTATTTTTACCCTGTGTTTTCCACCTCAACCAGCTTCAGTTGAGCAGGGAGTAAAATGTATAGGAGTAAGAAAGATAGTAAAATTGAAATGCACTAAGAATAAAATTTGTAAAAATAAAAACTTCTGTGTTGGTGCTACTCTGCTCTGTGACATTCAAACTTATAGAGATTGTATGTATTATTTATATAACCAACCATTCAAAGTTTTGTATTATTGTGAACCTGCATATGTGAGCCTGTGAATCGTGACAAAATTTTTTCACATGTGAAGGCTTGTCATCATCTGAATGGGATCCTGGCAGGTTAAACACACATTCAGTAGATGTGAAAAGGGTATTAGTGTAGACTGAGGTCATGCTGGGCTGCAAGTCAATCTTTATTTCATCCCTGCACAATGACTGACTTTCTTTATCCATGAACAAAGAACAATGGACACCGATGAGTTAAATGGCCTGCATTTATATAGCGCATTTCTAGTCACAAAGCTGCCCGCACATCAGGAAACTACTCATTCACACAACGATGGCACATGCCATCGGAGGCAAATCAGGGTTAAGTATCTTGCCCAACGAGCCGGGAATCGAACCACCAATTTGGTGGTGGATGACTGCTCTACCTCTGAGCTACAGCCGCCCCATTACTGTTATCATTACAGCCATTGCCATTTTTTTCAAGAGACAGTGTTAAAAGTCTATTATGTGGGTTGTTTTCCAAGACTCTCAGGTTTATAGAGATTTTTTGTAAGATTCTGGTTTAATGGAACAGTTCAACCAAACAACACTGTTGTTGATAAGTTCTCATTGTTTCACTGAAAAATGCTTTCTAACTTTCTAACTTTAGATTGTCACTCATCCACCTACCTTTCTAACTAGGAGGGGGACTCATTTAAGAAATCTTTTCTTTCCCATTTGTATTTCATGACAAACATTATATTACTATTATAAGTATCTTAACAAATTAGTATTTTTTTAAGAAGAAAATGTCTAAATTCTTTCATTTCAAATTTGATTATTTCTTTAAACTTGTATAAAAAGTAAACTGGTGACTTTTGGGTTGTGGGCAAAAAAAGGATGTTTTCAGATCAATCTTCAGGTTTTTCAGTTCAATCTTCAGGTTTCGTTATCACCATTTTACACATTTGATCGAATTGAATAATCATTGCAATCAAAAGAATAATAAATTCTTGAAATATTTGTTTAGTTGTTTCAAACGGTTTTATCACTGTTAACAAGAGGACATGTAAATCATCCTGTGCTTTTTTGTCATTTGTATCATCATCATCTGTATAGAGATTTTGTGGCTGGTTGAGTTTCATTACATTACTGAGGGAAGTTTCCTTATTTTAATGCAGATTAACGCAGGATCACTACTGTTGTGATGCTGCAACCTCTTATCTAAACAAATCTTAGTCTTGGAAGTTTCTCTGTTCTGCTTCTTCAAAGTCATATCGGAGTATCAGGTGACTACAACACATGCTTGGGGCCGCCAATGCGCAATATCCATGTCAGGGTGTTGATAGGTGCCTGTTTCTTAGCAACCAGATACCTAATCATCTGTTTTAGTCTAAGAAGAGTGACAAGAAACATCTATCACAAGATATCCTGTTATTTTAGTTTATTTGTAGCAGGACGTCTTAATCATGAGGCGCAGATCTGTTTTGAGTTCGCCCCAAGATTGCTTCAATGTTTTATTCAGAAAACAAGAAATGAGTGAACCAACCTGAATACAGTCAAAAGTACAGTCTGCAGGTTTTTGTTATTGAACTAGAGCTGCAGTGATTAATGGCTGGTTCATAAATATGAACCGTTGAAATTAAAATGTTTTAACAGATTCCTGCTGCTTGTCATTTTGCATTTGGTTTTACCAGTTTCCTGTTCTCAACCCTGCTAATTTCAGACCATATTATAATCACCTCCTTTTTTTTTTACCTGTTATAAAATACATTTCTCAGAAGTGAAACACCCACTGTTCTTCACCCTCTCTGGCAGAGTCAGTATATGACCTCCTCCCCAAAGAGCTCCAGCTCCAGCCGTCGTCCACCCAGACAGACCCACCCACCATGAGCCAGAAGAGCGGGGGAGAGGCGGGGCCTCCCCCCTCTGCAGCTTTGGCCTCAGGTGAGCAACTTCCATAGCTGACGAAAACCATGATCAAGGATCAGTTTCCCCCTCGCCAAATAATTCCCTAAGACAGTCCAAATGAAGACGTGAATGTAGCCTCGTGTGACTGTCTGGGGGCAACTTCACCAGTTTCTGAGATGAATCTCGGTGTATGAAACCTGTTTAAGGTGGTTTAGTATTTATATTTCAGCAAAACTATTTCACTTCTCTGGGATTTCTCTGTATTTAAATATATTCTTTCAATTTTCAAAGAAAATCCTAAATTAGTGAAAGTCTGTCTAATTTGCTGTCTCTATTATTCTGGGGTTTGTTAGCGTTTGTCAGTATCAGGTGACACAATCTGCTATGTTTTTAGAAGTTGTGGGTCATCTTCTTCTATAATCCCAACAGTGTTAGCAGCAGTGTTAACAGAAGCATGGCAGGGCGCTTTTACTGTGACTTTGTGTTGGCGGCATGATGTTGACCCAAACTGCAATAAGCTGCACATCTAACAGTAAACCAGTATAACCAGATCTGCAGTAACTAACCTACATCTGACAGTGACTTTATTTTACGATCTGAATCTTCCGGTGAATAAAAACTGCAGTTAAAATTGAGTTTGCATTAACATCATGATAATATATGTATTTGTTCTCATTTTATCAGCAGACCTTTCTTTTTTCATATATAGTTTTGGATTTTTGTGTTTTGTTGATAGTGCTCGTGTAGAGAGCAGAGGCAGAGACAGGGGGATGACCTGCAGGAAGGGGCCACCCCATACAGGATTCACACTGCTGCCTGTAGTGAGGACTGGAGCTGCTGTACATGGGGTAGCTGCTCTGCCCACTGTGCACTTGCAGCCCTATCAGCAGTGTGAGGCTTGTACTTAATCTTTTTTTGTTTTAGCTGTTTAAGTAGGTGAAAAAAATCATTTTAGAGATGCAGCAATAATAAGACACTGCTGATCCTTTGGCCTGAATAACCCTCATATTATATTGATGAACTTTGTGATTTTATGGCTTTTCAGTTATGCAAGATGTGATATATTTTGCTATATTTCACTTAAGATCTTTATTGATGCATCTCTATGAAGGTTTTAGGGTTTAGTTTCGACTTTAGTCGTTGACTCATATAATCAGATAATACAAGACAGATTGAGCTTTACAGTCAACCCATCTTTTTCCATATTTGAAAGCAGCTGAAAGTTTCAGGTTCTTATGTCTCTTCATGAAACAGTGAAGTTGCACCCAGAGATCTTCAGAATGTCTTTTAAACAACAAAAGAAATTCCAGTCTGATCTTGGATCATGGTTCAGGGCAGCCGACACGTCATTAACAAATTTATTCTGCAGTTTAATGTAAAGAGCAAAATAACTGCTCAGCAACTTTGTTGGCGAAAGAGCTTATGATTAATGCTACTATTTCCCTCTCCTGTGTGACCCTGCTGGCCCTCAGCAGCGCTGATCAAAAGCATGACTACTGTAATGTCCGTCAGATCATCATTAATCATATGTACCTGCATTAAAAGTGTCATAAATGATCAACTTCAAAAGTTACTGCTTCCTTTAGTATTTTAATTCAATTTCCTGATTTGACAGAAGTTCAGTCTTGAATGATCAGCTCTCTTGTTGCTCATTGGCTGTCTCGTTTTTATTGCAGGAAGTTCCCTCTGAGGCAGGGAGTGTCTGCATATAAAATGGTCTGCAGTTCACTGCTCCATAGGTCAGAGGCTTGTTTATTCTGTCTCCGTGGCTACGCTCAGTCCCAACCAAATCTTCCAATTGGCATGCGCAAACTACTTTTTACAACTGAATGCACATTGCACAACGTGTACTATAACCCTGGCAACCCTGGCAAATTTAATTTGGCGCCACATTACGAGCTTGCAAATTTGGCTGTACAAGAAAGTTTGACCCCGATTTTGTTCTCTTTATTTCTTGCAATGTGTATGTAACAATTTATAGCTTGCTTTTGTTTTTGTAAACAAAGCATGTCAGTTTTGTCACATTGATTTTAATTGATAAAAGGTTTTTGTAGGAATCAGAACATTTTGGGACCTGTAGTACCCTTCTCAACTTTAACTTCAGAACATTTCATCAATGCTTGATAGCTCTCGCATGCACAGTGAGGGCATAGGACCCACTACAGACTTTTGAAATTAGAGTTGGGAAGAGGGGAAATCAATAAGAATCATGCACAAATTCAGCTGCTTGAATGGGACTGCTAGCCTGCTGTGAGCCGAACGCCTGTACTAACTTGCTGATCTGTTGATATGCTACTACAGATGCCACCTCTTCCACCTCCAGCCCCTCTGCCTCTTCCTCCGTGGCCATGGGTGTCCCCTGCTCCGCCTCCTCTACTTTACCCCCAGACCAGATCAAGGTCCCGCAGCACCTCCACTCCGCTGCAGGAGACGAAGCTGGAGCAGAAATGAAAGGTCTGGAGGGGGCAATGTCTGCCCCCAGCAGAGGAAACGGCGGAGTAAACGCAGCAGCAGCGGCGGGAGATGTAGGGTCAGGAGGAGTGTTGTCAGGGCTAGGAGTACAGCAGCTGCAGGGCACACCTTCCAAATGGAGGCCTGTACTGAGCATATCCCCTCCGCCCGAGGACCTGTTCGACGACAGCCAGATGTCTTGCCAGGAGGAGCCGGCCACGTCCGGGCCGCCGGGTCCGGACTCGGAGCACAGCAGCAGCATGTGGGCTGACGACTCTGTCTCTAACTTCAGCCTGATCAGCTCCGCCTCCTACAATGACAACACAGAGGTGCCGCGCAAGTCCAGGAAACGGACACCCCGCCAGCGGCCTGGGCCTAAACCCGCCCCCCCAGAGGACAGTATGGATGTGTTTGATGCTGACAGTGCCAAGGCGCCACACTTTGTCCTGTCCCAGCTGGGCCCAGACAAGACCAGTCCCATGTCCAGGTGGGGTGATCCTCATCTGTAGCACATTCTGTCAGTAAGGGGGACAGGTGCTTCAGTTTGGCTCTGTCTTGGGGCGGTCAGGTCTTAAGAAGTCATACTAATGTGCTCTTTTGTTGTCCTGCAGCTCACTGGAGTCAGGGACTGCAGTGAAGGGGGGGTTTCTGTCCACTCAGTTCCCCCAGAGGATCGATGGGAAGGAGCTGAAGATCCTGGTGCAGCCAGAGACTCAGCATAGAGCTCGATACCTGACTGAGGGCAGCCGGGGGTCTGTCAAAGACCGGACACAGCAGGGATTCCCCACCATCAAGGTTTGACCCAGGAAGCCACTGTTGCTTTGTTGCTGATACATAAAATCTTTTAAATCTCCTTACATCTGAACTGACTAAATAAGGCCACAGACATGGAGTCTGAACCACTGGGCACAACCTTATGTTGTCATCTAACCATATTTGTTTTGAAATAGTTTATGTTGGGAACCTGCTGCAAAACTGTTCATTTGCATCTATTTATTTGCATATTATTGACAGCATTAAATAAAGCAGTTTAGTCAAAATGTGTTTCATTATGAACTCAACTCAAAATTTGTAGTTGTTAATGTTTCTCACTAGATAGTTTTACTTGCCACTTTTACTACATAAAGTTTTTAACCAACAACACTAAAGTATGAATTCTCAATGTTAGTTTGATGGATTTTATTTTGTTTTGCAAATACATGTTTCTGTTGCAGTTTCACACACGATTCCCAATGCACAACCAAATATCACCATCTGATCCTCAACATTATGCTTACATCGAAAATGTAAATTGTAAATTTCCCCACTGTGGGACAATAAAGGAGCTATCTAATCTGAAACTGTGTCATGGGGCAGAAAGTATTGCAGTGGGTAAAGCAGCTCTCCCATGTACAGCTGCTTCAGTCCTCACTGCAGGCAGCCTGAGTTCAAATCCCACATTGGGTGCTCCTTTCTTGCAGCTCATTCCCTCTCTCTGGTTCCTTTTTCTTGTCTCTCTCCCCTCTGTGCTCTTAATAAAGCCATACAAATCTCAGAAAATATATACTTAAAAACTGTCATTCATTTGCTTCAACTACTGTAAAACCTGTCATCAGCTTTTCCTGTTGCAGATAATATCCAAGCAATGAAGTGAAGGAGTGTTTTTTTATTACTAATTATTGGGACACTCAACGCTCGCTGCTCAGTGGTCACAGTATCAAACTGTGGCTGCATTGTTTAGGCTGTGAAGCAGTGAAACAAACTGTACACTGACTTGTCAATAAACATATATAACAGTTGAGACTAGAAGCTTCATCTTTATGGTTCCTCATTTAATTGTACCACTTTATCAATTTTGTTGCCAACTATTAAATTAATCATCAACTAGTTTGAATCTTCAGCTTTGGCAAACAGTAATTGACATTTTACACCATTTTATGAACCAAACAACTGATGCGCCTGACTCGCTTCAATAATCAATAGATTAAGCAGCTCTACTGAACAAATTCTTATGCTACTGAAATAACATTTTATTACTCCACTGGTCATGAAAAAGCGTACTGAATACGAAAAGAATAAGAAAGGCCCAGAAGCTTATGGAAGTCCTGGGGATGTCGATAAGGTAAAAACATGTTAATATGAAAATTTTAACCTCATTTAACCTAGGGTGAGAAAAAGTACATAGTGTAGGAAAAAATTAAGTGAAATATATAAATGAAATAAGAAAAACCCATGTCTACATTGTTAATATATACAAATTTCATGTATCATGAATATTAGTTTGAAAGCTATGGGAAAAGTTATGAAAAAGCCATGAAATTATATGGATATATATGGATATTATGGAAAATTCTTGTAATTGTATTAGTAAAATGTGTGTAAGTCCTGCCCCATGATGAGACTGTAAACAATATTTTTTATAATGTTCTGCTCAGGTTTCTGTTGTTTTTAAAGTAAAAAAAATAATTTTTTCCTGTCCATCCTGTAGTTGGAGGGAGTAAATGAACCCGTCGTGCTGCAGGTGTTTGTGGCGAATGACACAGGTCGGGTGAAGCCTCACGGTTTCTACCAGGCCTGCAGGGTGACAGGACGAAACACCACCGCTTGCAAGGAGGTGGACATTGAGGGCACCACTGTTATCGAGATCCCTCTGGAACCTGGCAACGACATGACATTGGCGTAAGGTGTTATTCTTCTAAAGAATTCGGGATCCTTTAATGTGCACCAGTGATGTATTTGTATTTGTGCTGTTTTTGCAGAGTGGACTGTGTGGGGATTTTAAAGCTACGTAATGCAGACGTTGAGGCTCGTATTGGCGTGGCAGGATCCAAGAAGAAGAGCACTCGTGCTCGGCTGGCCTTCAGGGTGGCCATCCCCCAACCTGATGGGTCAACCCTCACGCTGCAGGCCCCCTCATCGCCCATCCTCTGCAGTGAGTTCAGCAGCCACTGCTTCATCATGCCACACAACCTGCTTCCTGTTCTCAGAGTCTTCCAGAAACTGTTTAGCAAACACCAGTCAAAGCTTTACGTGACTTTTCTTTGATTGTTCTTGTCATTTACAGCTCAGCCAGCAGGAGTCCCAGAGATCCTGAAAAAGAGTCTTCACAGCTGCTCTGTCAGAGGAGGAG
Source organism: Eupleurogrammus muticus (assembly GCA_036785175.1). Classification (NCBI taxonomy): domain Eukaryota; kingdom Metazoa; phylum Chordata; class Actinopteri; order Scombriformes; family Trichiuridae; genus Eupleurogrammus; species Eupleurogrammus muticus. The sequence continues at coordinate 381,224 of JAYKQN010000037.1, read as the reverse complement.
AGGAAGTTTTTATCATCGGAAAGAATTTCCTCAAAGGAACACAAGTTATTTTTCAGGAGAATATCACAGGTGCTGTCTGTTTTCCTATGTGGATAGTTCGGTATTTTGCACATCAAGCCCCATTTCTGTCATTCCCTTCAGTATTGAGCTTTGTAGCTGCATTTTCAACATAATGTAAGTTCATCGGCCAGCCATCGGTTCATCGGTAGCTCTCTCCCATACAGGACACTCATGGTTTAATTTTACTTGTTGTCAACAAAGATGTCAAAAGTCTTCACTTACATCACTCGGGTAAAGTTTAGACTTTAGGGTTAAAAAATACATATGTAGAAGTTCAACTATTAACTAAAGCTTTTTACTTAGGGAAAATAAATGAGTTAATTAGTTTCAATATCTAGGTCCAATCAAAGATATTAGACACATGTCTCCACTTTTTTGGCCAAAATTGTGATTGAGTTACAAGAAATGTTAGTTTTACAAAGATAAACCTTATCTTTTGTAGCAGAAATGAAGATAGAGATGTGTATTTGCACATTATAACAGCTAGAAACATTAATGAAAACGGGCTACTATGAAAGAGGAGCCCAGTTTTTTTTTTTAATAATGTAAGGAGAAGAAAGTACAGATACTGTAGTGAAAATATGAAGATTGGAAATAAATAGTATCTAATATGTCTACTTAACTAAGGCACCAAAGTATCTGTACCTAGTAACTTAACACCTCTGGTCATCAATGAAATGGGAGCATACAACTTACTGAGGTGGTACAATCACACATTTACTCAGTTTTCACAAAATAATAAAATATAATATTTTTTCTACTTTGATTTAAATCTGTCTGCGAAGATCAATACTGGAGGCAATTGTGTTTTCATGCTTCAGGTACCTAACAGGCACATAGGAACTCAAAACACTCAATATTTCCTTTAAGTTTTACCGTTATATCATTGGGGTGAATGAGGCTGATGTGATGGACAATGAAAAAGTACACACGTGGACAAAATTGTTGGACAAAATAGTGGTATCCATAACTTAATGGGTACAACCTCAACCTTTTGAAGCAATCACTGCAATTAAATGATTTTTGTATTTGTCAATGGGTGTGCTGCAGCGGTCAACAGGTATTTTGGCCCATTCCTCATGAGCAAACTGCTCCAGTTGTCTCAGGTTTGATGGGTGTCTTCTCCAAATGGCATGTTTCAGCTCCTTTCACAGATGTTCAATGGGATTCAGATCTGGGCTCATGGAAGGCCACTTTAGAATAGTCAAATGCTTTTCGGTCAGCCATTCTTGGGTGTTTTTGGCTGTGTGTTTTGGATCGCTGTCCTGTTGGAAGACCCAAGTCTTCAGATTTAATTTTACCTTGCACACATTCAAGACACCCTGTGCCAGATGCAGCAAAGCAGCCCCAAAACATTACTGAGCCTTCAGTTTGGTCTCATCTGTCTAAAGGACATTCTCCCAGAAGCTTTGTGGCTTGTCAACATGCATTTTTGCAAATTCCAGTCTCGCTTTTTTATTATTTTTTTTTCAGCAGTGATGTTATCCTTGGTCGTCTTTCATGAAGTCCACTTTGGCTCAAACAACGACGAATGGTGCGATCTGACACTGATGTACCTTGGCCTTGGAGTTCACCTTTAATTTCTTTGGAGGTTGTTCTGGGCTCTTTGGATACAATTCGAACGATCCGTCTCTTCAATTTGTCATCAATTTTCCTCTTGCGGCCATGTCCAGGGAGGTTGGCTACTGTCCCTTGGGTCTTGAACTTCTGAATAATATGAGCCTTATAGCCTTTAGCTTTAAGATGTTTGTCTATAATTTTTTTTTCGGATGTCCTGGGACAATTCTCTCCATCGCTTTCTGTTATCCATGTTCAGTGTGGTACACACCTTTTCACCAAACAGCAGAGTGACTACTTGTTTCCCTTTAAATAGGCAGACTGACTGATTATGACTTTGGAAACACCCGTGATGTCAATTAAAGGACACACCTGAGTTAATCATGTCACTTTGTTCAAATAGTTTTCAATCTATTATAGAGGTACCATCATTTTTGTCCAGGCCTGTTTCATTAGTTTTTGTTTTTTTAATTATGTTAATCAACAATACAAAAGTAATGGCTGATTTTGATTATTTCATTTTCAATAAATTTTGTAAGTTTCAAGTGAGAATTGTGGGTTTTTCCTTCTTTAACTGAGGGGTACCAACAATTCTGTCCACGTGTGTATTTTTCATTGACAGATGATAATTCCTGGCAAGCTGAGGCGAAGATCGACATGGACCTTTTCCATCAGGTAATTGTAGCTGAATATGTACAATAAATCCTGTTCTGTGTATGAAACATGCTGCTTTTATTTTCCATGTCCTTATAAGTAATAATTGCCCCTTTTTGGAATCTTAACCATCTCTAGAACCATTTGATAGTGACGGTCCCTCCGTTCCACAACCAGTCCGTCACTTCTCCTGTTTCTGTGGGAATCTTTGTGATGACAAATGCTGGTCGATCACATGAAGCTCAGCCCTTCATCTACACTCCAGACTTGGGTAAAACCTCAGTTTCTGTTGCATCGTCCATGTTTCCCGTATGTGAAGATTTACTCTGAGGTCTCTCATATACTACTTCACAGGATATACTTGAACTGTATTATCAAGTAGGAGAAATGTACAAGCACAGTTTCCTTGGTCGGGAGGTCACTGTAATATATAGGTTCCAATTTGAATGTTACTTGCAGGAATAAAATGCAGGTATTAATAAAGTCATACAAAAAGCAGTTTAAAATACCAATGAATTGAAGAAATATGTACAAAACCAAAGCTGAGAAATTACATTTGAATCCAAGAGGATTTATTATACAGAACCTTACATAACTGAAATCTACAGAGAATATAAAGGTCCCTGTGTACTCAGTTTTAAACTGGACTTCTAATGGAATCATAATGTCTGTTAGGAGCCTGGAGCCTTAGAAGAAAAAAAACAATCAAATTTTTGCAATCGGTCCAGTAACGGCTCCAAAACCAGTGTAAATGTGATGTGATGTTCCAGAGGCAGAGATGCAGCTTCCTATGTTTGTGACATGTTTGATGTAAAACCTGTCATAAAGAGTAGGAAGCTGCAGGGAAGACATTCCAGCAGAATCTCTTCCCTGCAGACATTGGTCTAATGTTTACTATTTCAATAGAGCAAATTCATAAAATAGGGTTTAACATCCAAAAACTATTACTTACATTTTAAATAAATAAATCCACATGAAAGGGAGGAGCCAATAATTATTTGACTCATTTACCTCCTGAACCACAGCTGCCACATCAATCAACATCAATCTACATCTTTTCATTTTCAGTTACAGCAGGTGCATTTAAATAAACGGCTTCGGTATTGTTGAAAGGACAGAATCCATTTTTGAGTAATAGGAATTTACATGTTTATACATTGGGCAGCTTGAGTTAATAGACACTAATCTCTCCTGTTTCATCCCATCAGCTGATAACTCAAATGTCCGAACAGTGAAAACAGAGGGACCCTCCCTTGTCAAAACATGTATATTTGACGGTCAGATTAAATCAGTGACGTCAGACCGATCCGACTGCTGCACTCAGCCGTCCAAACGGCAGGAAGACACACCGATGGAAGTATCCAGCAACCCTCCACCCACAGATGTATTTGAGGTAACCGTCAGTTCAATTTTGAGGGAAAAGGACAACGGAAATCAAACATCGGCTTTCATGTTTCATTTTAATTGAAATTTCTTACTCTATCTTTTTGGTTGTCAAACAGCTATTTTTAGTATTTCAGGTTGTCCACATCATCTGCAAAACAAGAAACATCGGACCAAAAAGGGCTAAAGCTATCAGCTTATCTATTAAAAAAGGAATCAAAGGAACTCCATCCATCCATCCATTGTCTATCCCGCTTATTCCCTTTCGGGGTCGCAGGGGTCTGCTGGAGCCTATCCCAGCGCGTTAAGGCGAGAGGCAGGGATACACCCCAGATGGTCGCCAGCCAATCGTGGGGCACACACACCATTCACACACCATTCACTCTCACACTCACACCTATGGGCAATTTAGAGTTTACCAATTAACCTGAGCATGTTTTTTGTATTGTGGGAGGAAACCGGAGTACCCGGTGAAAACCCACGCAGACACGGGGAGAACATGCAAACTCCACACAGAAAGGCCCCAGACCCAGGCCCAAGGCGGTCTTGAACCTGCGACCTTCTTGCTGTGAGGCAACAGTGCTACCCACCGCACCACCGTGTCGCCCTCAAAGGAACTCATTTATTACAATAATGAAAAGAGAGAGGGGAAAAAACAATATGATTTTCATTAAATACCAAAAGTATCGAGTACAGAAAAACATTAAAGAAAGAACTTTTGTATATCGGTAACTTCTGTAACGTTGCTACTGAAATTTATAATCATCAAAACTATATAAATGCATCTATCATGACATGATAGTCACATAACACAAAACTTTTAACAATTTAATGTGTTTTCTTTAAACACTTTGAAATTTTCTCATCAAAATAACATCTAATCTAAGTTTTAATCTTATGAATGGAAAGTGATTTACAAAGAAATCTATTATAATTGCTAATAGTTTATTTTCTCTTTCTCCAGCCGTCCCCTGACCCTCTTGTGTCCGTGCAGCAGACCCTGGAGCTCAGCTCCAGTCCTCATCCAGCTGGAGAATCCTTCCAGACTTCAATGCCCCTCCAGCCTGAGGACGTGGACCTTCCCCAGGTGCCCCCTGTCTTCCCCAGCCTGGAGTCTCTCAGCACCATACAGAAGCAGGACATTGCCCCTGCAGCCTCCTTCCCGGTGTCCGGAGACCCCACAATCCCACCTGTGACTCCGGAGGTCCCCCAGCAGTTTCTCAGAGACCCTCAGGAGAACCTGCCCCCAGAAAGTTCCAACAACAACAGTGGTGGGGTCGTTGTGGTGGCCATGCCGCAGATAGCAGCTCCATCTCAGCCGCAGCAGCCGCAGGTTCCCCTATTCCCCCAGGAGGGGGTGGCCCAGCTCGAGCGGGCGGTGCGGGAGATCCAGGCCGGGACCAGCACGACCCTGCAGCAGGTCCTGGAGGCGGCAGTGGCCCAGCAGCAGCTGAACTCCGTGCTGTATAGCTCACCGCCATCTGCCGAGTCCCTGCAGCAGCACGTCCAGGAGAACATGAACAGCCTGAGACTGGGAACTGCAGACAACTCTCTTTCCACACAGCAGCAGATACAGATCCAACAACAGCAGCAGCAGCAACAACAGCAACAGCAGCAAATACAGCAACAGTTTCAACAACATCAACAGCTGCAGCAACAGCAGCAAATACTGGGAAATCTCCAGCAGCAGCAGCAACATCTGCAGCAGCAGCAGCAGCAACATCTGCAGCAGCAGCAGCAGCAACATCTGCAGCAGCAGCAGCAGCAACATCTGCAGCAGCAGCAGCAGCAACATTTGCAGCAGCAGCAACAGCAACATCTGCAGCAGCAGCAGCAACAGCAACATCTGCAGCAGCAGCAGCAGCAAGTTATGGGAAACATGCAGATTCAGCAACAACTGATTCTGCAGCCACAAGACCAACAGCAGCTGATGGAAAGTATTCAACAGCAACAGCAGGTGCTAAACAACATCCAGCTGCAGGATCAGCAACAGAATCAGATTCTCAGTAACTTGCAGCTGCAACAGCAACAGCAGCAGCAGAATCAGGCTTTGAGCAACTTGCAGAAGCAGCAGGTCCTAGAGAACCTACAGCAGCACCTGCAGGCAGAGCTTCTGCAGCCTCAAATCCACTCCTCCGGGGAGCTGCTGACCATCCAGACCAGCTTTCCCTCGCAGCCGCCGGCCCACACCTCCCCCCCGCAGCAGCTCTTCCAGTCCCCAAGGCCTCTGGCAGAGACGCAGGGTTCCCAGCAGCAGCAGGTCCAGGCCACCCTGCTCCAGAACACCCTGACTGTCCTGACCGGTGGCGGACTGGGCTCGGACCAGCAGTCTACAGGCTCGGCCCTGTACCTGTCCCAGAACCCTCAGCCGCAGCAGCAGCAGCAGCAGCAACAGCAGCAGTTGGCATTCATCTCGTCCATGGAGACGTCCACAGCTCAACCACAGCCGGTTGGGATGTTTCAGAACCAGCCGCAGGCTCAGCTGTCCCAGAGCACCCCCATGGACCAGCAGCAGTCCCCCCAGCAGAACCAGCAGCCGTCGCTAGGCCAGCAGGGTTCCCTGTTCCAGAGCATCCCTAACCACCCGCAGGCCAACTCCATCCCCCAGAGCCAGCTGTCCCAGCCCCAGCAGACGGGTCTGCTTCTGTGCACCACTGACCTGAACCCGCAGGCCATCCCCCCCACCATCCTCTTCAGCACCCAGACCCAGGGCAACATCAGCGTCGGAATCCCCCAGCCGGACCCGGCAGAGCCCATGTCCTTCCAAGACCAGAGCTCGTCCAACAGCAGCTCAACGTCCGCCGATAACCCTCAGCAGGGTCTGTTCCAGGAGCAGCAGCCTATGCAGGTGGGTCTAAGCGCTGGACGGGTCCCTGGAACCCAGCCGGTGGAACTGTTCCTGCCCCAGACCTCCCTGCCCGGTCTGCAGACCTCTATGGGCTCACAAGAGCTGAGCAGCCAGGCCCCAGCCTCGGGGACTACCATCTTCGTGGTCCAAGGAGGTGTGGGGGTGGTAGCAGGTCCAGCGCAGCAGCCGCCGGAGCAGCTGTTCCAGACCACAGTGGGAGGGGGCGTGGCTCCACAAGGACAAGCCAACTTGTTTGTGTTTGGAATCCAGAACGGTGAGAGGGTTTATGATTTTCCACTAGAGCTGCATGATTAGTCCATTAATACAATATTAATAAAATCAAACTATTTTGATATTTGATTAACAATATAGTTTGACATGTTACACCATTTCATGAACCAAACAACTAATCAATCCATCACCTGCTGTTTTGCAGTGAATTAGGGAAATTTATTCTGAACAAAATTCAAATCAAAATTCAAACAAAATGCAGTTTTTCTCTAGACAAATCACATTCTTAAGAAATATTTTCTTTAATTACGACAAAAATTGATGATTACTAAAGTAAGTAAAAGGATGTAGAGACTGCAACTACTTACTAATACTAACTATTTTAATAGTAGAACAATCGAGTGATTATTGGGATGGTTAATCAATCTTTTTTTTTTTTGGTAACAAAATTGCTGAAGATTCACCCTAAAACCCTTTTTTATCCAGACCAACAGTCCACAACTCAAAGATTATCAGTTTACTATTATAGAAGACTAAAGGAACCAGGAAATAATCCGAGAAGAGAAGCTGGAAATAGTTGTTGATTAATGGGATAGTTGGCAACTATATGTGTCATAAATACAACAACATCAACACTTGGCTCATTATTGTACAAAATTATTTGTTAAAATCCGATTGGGGAAAACAAGTCTCTTGTTGGGCACCCCTGCTCCTAAAGTTGTTTTTTGTGGCATCGTTTCATGTGTGTTTTATGTACTTTTTTTACCTTTTGCTGAATGGAAAAAAAAGGTTTGTGATTCAGCCCTTTCACAAATGGAATTAATCAAATGAGTCATCCAGCCTCCAGAGATAATTTCCATTTCCTCTTTTTCAGACTCTCCTCAGCTTCTCAGCTCCTCTGGATCCACCCTTCCGGTTCCCAGCCAGGCCCAGACCTCCAACCACATGCAGCCTCTCCTGGAACAGCCAATGTCCCAGGCTGCGTCCTCGCTGCCAGCCGCCATCCACAGCAGCTTACAGAACAGCTTGCAGGCCCAGATGCAATCCAGCCTAGAAAGCGTGATGCAGAACGCGATGCAGACGAGCACACAGACGGCTCTGCAGTCCAGTTTACAGGCGTCCATAGAAACCAGTCTGCCTACTCCCATGCAGACCAACCTACAGACACAGATCCAGAGCAGCTTACAGAATACTTTGCAGTCACCGATATCTGCATCGTCCAACATGGAAAAAATTGAGGACCTGCTGGAAAGTCTACAGAAGCAGTGATACATGTTTGGACTATGTGGGCACAAGGAGAATGAGAGAAATGTAGCTGAGAATTAAACGTCCAAATATCAACAGACGAGCCACTGGGGATTTGTGCCAATGTTACAAAACATAAAAAAATCAATATTTAGGAGTTAAAAGCCCCTTTTATCTAAAACACAAATCACAAGCTCATACAACTCCTTGTTTTTATGGAATATTTATCATAAATTATAGCCTTCGTACTTCTATTGTCTATGAAATGATGAATCCGCCTTTGTTATTACTCCTCTTGCAGGATCAGAGAGGCCTGTAATAACTGCTTTATCGATCAGTCTCAAGATGCAGTGTTTTCATTTTTGTTTTAATAATGTAAGCCTCAGATGGGCAAACCTACCCGGTTTGGTGGGGAAAACTGGAAAGGAATAAAGAATGTCAGCAAAGGGGAAATTAATGTGAGCTGAGCAGGCAGCGGATGAAACGGCAGACGCAACTTGAATGTGTCCAGATCCTCATAACCATTGAAAAGGAAGGTGGGAAGATGCTCTTTGAGGTTAATGCGATCAAGCAGCTCCTGTACAGAGGTGGGTTTGGGTTGCCGGGCCTTCCTCCTCCTGCGTGTTTTTTTGGGCTTCACCTACTCTTCATTCAGGAGGAAGTGTCAGTCAGACATTGGGCTGAATCTCTTTTTTACAATTTTTTTTTTTTTTTTTGAGTGTGTAAACTCCTTTTCTTCACTGAGGTGTGTTGTGTGTTTTTGTGGAGCAGCTAATGACAGGAGGATCATGGAATAATGTTACAACCTCTTTTCCAATGGAGAACACAATATTTTTTGGCGATTATTCAAACCTTGTGTTTGCATATGCCATCGATTTGACTGAAATCTACTCTAAGAGTAAAGACTATTAAATTATGTATATTTGTAGAACATTTGCCTCCATCCATATCTGCTGGCATGGCTGGAGTCCGCATCTGAACAGGTATTGATCAGAAGGAGGGTGGTTGTAAATTGACAAACCTTAAAGGTACAGTGTGTGGTTTCTGGTGGTATCTAGTTAGGAGGTTGCACATCGCAACTGACTGAGCCCCCCAAAGTGTAGGAGAACAATGAAAAGCATGAACATCCCTCTCTAGATTTGTTGGTCGATAGACTTGTCTGTTCCGGGCTACTATAGAAACCGTAGCCCCCATATAGAAAAATAGAGCTCATTCTAAGATAATAAGAACAGTTATGAACTAAATAACATACATTTGAATATTATCTTTTTTTTTTAATTTCGCCTAATAAATGCATATTAATTGTACAACACTGTAGCTTTAAATTAATCCACTCATCAAAAATGGGGTATAAATACATTCTGAGGTTACAGTGGATTCCTCCAAAAGTGCAGAAAGAAGAGGGAATAATAAACACTCGCAAATGAGATTCAACCTGTTGAAAAATGTGACTCGGGCTTTTTGTTTCTCATCTCCCAGTGATTTCATGTGTTCAGGCCTCATCACTGGGTTTTCAGAAGCTTTCTCTGTGAACGTTTTTAGACGCATTCAACTGTATAGAGCATATCTTTTTTTGTGTTTAAAAACATTGGTGACCTTTGGCGATTCAACGTGGATAGAAAGAAACTTTTCCACCAGTGAAAAAATAGTGTTGCGTGTTTTTATAAACATTTTATCTCAAGCACTTTATAACCTCTTTTTGTGTAACCAGCTAATCCTTATATTCATCCACAGCTCTACTGACCCAGCTGAATTTGTACTCCAAAACCATCCATTAGAAAAAAATAGCAAAAAAAACAGGAGTCAGTTGTCTTTTTAAAGGTAAACGCTTCTTAACTGAACATTTTTACATTTTCATGTCAGAATATTTTTGAGGTGTAGGACAACTTTGTATAGAAATGTCTGCTCACTGTTGAATCCCTCTTTGTATTCAGTCTCAATGGTTCAATCAATGTCTGTCAAAAAAAGAAAAACTACAAAAAAACAGCCATTCACACAAAAGTATTTTTCAGTGTCGGAGTGGTGAGACTTTATTGTTTAATACTGATTACATTAGTTTGTGCATTTAAATGAAGGATTTGCATCTTATTTTGCTATTTGTACTATTTACTGTCACCTGTAAACCTGTCACTTGAGACTGTTTTTACCTTGTGTTGTGTTAGATATTTAAGTTTTTGTCTCAGTGTTGGTACCGTGTGCAGGCAGGCACCATGAAAAGTTGGCATCTAGTTGTCGTCCCCTGTGTTGTGAGCAGAGAGCTCACTGGTTTAAATGAAATCTCTGTTACATAGAGGCAGCCATTATGATTCTATCTATGGTGCTATGTGCAGGAGTGATGGGCACTTCTGATGTGATACATAAGTTTATATCAAATAGCACTGACATTAAATGTTAGTTTTCAGTTGGGAGTGGCAAGCGGAGAGCTAACAGGCTGTTGTTGTTGTTGCGGGGTCAGACTGGAGTCACCCAGGTGAACCAAAGCTCTTGTTGTGAATCATCTTGTCTCATATATGTCCTTGTAGTTGCCCTCATAATGTTTACTCATTCATAAATTATGCAGCTCTTACATGGATTGCAATTCAGCGTGTTGTATTTTACTTACATGATTTCTAAAAAAGATGTAATGGAGGTACCTCGTTAATCTTCTGTTGACATTTCGACCAATTTGATATATTTGGTTTAATGCAAAAATAACACTGCTGTACTTTCCAATATCTACAACAGTAGCCAATTTGGCCTTATTATTATCATTATCAAAAAAGCCAATTTTTTGAGAATGATTCAAATGTTCTGAATAGCATTGCACACATTCGTTTACATGTTTATAATCACACTATTTTTGTCCTGCAGCTGTTTAGTGATCCATTTTAAAGTAACTTATCTTTTTTAGAATTTTGTATCCATGTATCAAAATTTAGAATATTTTTGTAAAACTGAACTTCTTTTGGTTTATGCTCATAGCACAGAAATATCATCGCTGGTATGTTTTTTCCTGAAATTATAGTGCAGGTTTATTGTATAAAGAGTGTGACTGAAATTAGAAATGTGAGTAAGTGGACATCGAGGAAAAAAATCTGAAAACTTAATTCTACAGTTTTAACAGTCGGTTAAGTTGTATCACATAATACACAGGTGAGGTTTCTGAAGTTTTCCTTTTTTTTTTTTTTTTTTTTTTTTTTTTTATATGTCATGCATCTCAAATGGCACTTTGACTCATCCTTTAACTGTAGGTTAGAGCGCAGTAGTGATGTTTCCAAGCATTCCATTCCTCTTGGGTTAGGGGGAGTTAAGAGCACATAATGATGTTGCAGTGGAAGATATGTGGAACAGTAATAATGCCTCTTGAAGCCATACCAACACAGAAAACCAACCTGTGACTTCAGTTTCATGAATGTAATTTTTACCTCATGGTGTGTGGACATAGAGCTTGCTCTACATCTAACATCGGACCAATTACAGTTTTAGAGAACATATATTTCGAGGCAGAGAATGGACGGTGGTGGGTGGTGGATGGATGGGTGGGGGTGGCACCAACTGTATCCGTGTCACTGTACATTCATCTGATTGTTTCATGGATTGTAGTGTAGTTTCACTTTCACTTTTTTTTTTTTAATGTCCAAGTAGTTTTTTCGTTCCAAGCAATCCAGGATGCTCAGTCTGACTTCAAAAGCGCCACTTCCACCTGAGAGAAAACATGTGAAGCATTGATTTAAAGGTGGTGAGATAGCACACAAATCTTTACAAAATATCGGTTTTGTCCTTCAGTCATGTAGATGAATATCTGTGTATATTTAAATGTGAAATATACTGCAGGGGCATCTTGAATTTCAATTGTGATGCTTTCAACAAAACTTTGTGTGCCTTGATAACTTAACTGTTACTCCTCTGTGTTTACTGGTGTCCCTTTTGTGTGCTTTTTGGCTCCTTGTCCTTTTTATTATTCTTAAGGACTGTTTCTTTAGGACTGTTTCAAAATCAGGATTAAAGTTGATTTCTAAAGCATAACCACAGCCCTTACTGGTATATTTTAGCATATATTTTCTATTTGGAAGTCCATTTTTTGCAAGATACCAGAATTATTACTGTGCAACTTCACCAGTGAATTGTTTTCTTTTTTCTATTGAAAATATTTTTGTTTGTTTTCATGCCTCAAGAGATTTGTACATGTGAGGTAAAAGGGACGAAACAGTGGAGATTGTTTTATGGAGAGCTTTCTTGTGTTGATGTGCTTGTCAACATTACTATTGTTGCTGTGAAAATGCTTGATCAAAAGAAGCAATCATGATAATATTTACTGTTAATTGCCAATAGTGTGAGCTGTATCTTGTGTGTAATCAGTTTGCTCACGTTTCCTAGGTCGCTTTCTATTTCACATTCTCGACAGTTCTGTTGTATCCGTTCTGTGTAGCTTGAGCTTTAGTATCTTAGCCTTACAACCCTGCGGTAGGGATTAAGGTCAAACCCAGTGTGTTATCATACATCTGAACTATTATTATTAACATGTACTTTGCCTTGGTCTGGACATTTGTATACTCTTTAGTTTATATCTGTAATCCTGCTGCTACATTAAATGAATTAATAAAAATGGAACTGTCTTGGTCTGATTGTTTTTTTTTTTTTACCCCTTAGTTGACACAAAGGACAATGCTGCTGCCTCTGTTCTGTTCTTAGCTTTCAAATCAGTTGTAACTAAGGCGGTCGATGATGTTCAAAAATATCTCACCCCCTTTTATAGTTTACAGATCTCTCTGTCTCAGATCCTTTGATTGTGTTTGTATGTGTTATAGACCAAAGCAGCTTTTGAATTGTGAATGAAACCTGATTCCAACAGTTAAAAGGCAGAGAGAAGCTCAAACAGCTAAACTGGAACCAGCTGTGTCTTTGCAGACGAGCCAGGAGCAGGAATCTTAACCACAAACTTGTAATCTCCTTAGAAATCTGCACTCTGGAACAGTGTTTAAACCGTGGAGTTGGCATGCCATCCCTGACATGTAAAGAAAAAAGATATAAGTAATCAGACACACACTAAATGGATTACACCCACAGTTTGTAACTTAGCATCATTTCACAGGGCCCAGCGGACTCTGCTCTCAGAGACTCGGCGGATAGAGGCAACCGGAGATGGAGAGTTGGTGATGGTGTGTTATTTAATCCGCAGCAGCACTAGTAGCATTTTTATTTAGTTTGATATACTACCAACTCAATCATTTTTTATGTTTCTTTGTTGAGTTTTTTTTCTTCTTCAGGTAAAATGACCTGAACATGGTTACATTTGGTTTACATTTAACTGTAAATAGTGAGCAGCAACCCCAGGTGGACACCAAACAGCTGATCAGTGAGCATGCTGAAGGAATTTACTACTGTTAAGTTCTCTTCACCTGCAGCCACATGGTGTTGACACACCTAGAGACATTTGTCCATCACAACAAGGTGTTTTCTATTTTTAAAGATTTTCTATTTGTATGAAAAATATTTAAGATTAGAATGACTTCAGTTTGAGGATCCCCATTGCCTGCAGCTACTCTCACACACATTACATACCATTACAGGAAAGAACACAATAAAACAATATAGTAATACTTGTCTTTTCATTGAACAATTTTGTTTCATCATATTACAAAAAGAAATATTTGGTCCGTTTCTACTACATTTTTAACAGGTTATATTTACACACAAACTCTTCAGTTTATACTAATGATTTTGAAGAATAAAAACGATTGCCTAGACCAGAGTCTTCAAACTCAATTTTATCATGGGCCACATCAGCATTATATTTTTTCTCAAAGGGCTGGTGATAACAATCATATAATCTGTCTACCTGTTTTCATATTACATAACTGCCTCTCGATTTATAAAAGTGCCTTTGTAATTATAACTAATCATTATTTTCTTTATAGAATGTAAATATATCTTATATTATTATTATGATTCTAGCATCTAATTATTCATATATCATCATAGATATCTAGGTACTCATACAAGAATATGAAAGATTGGAATCTATGATTTTGCATTACTATGCTGAATGCTGAAACAGCTCTTACTGTTTAAAGCTTCACCTGTGTTTTGTATTCTAAGTGTAAATCCTCCCTTCTTGTTTCCTGGGATGGCACATGTGTATTTATAGCACAGTATATTTTTGTTTCTTGTTGGTGGCCTCCAGTTCTGAGGTGCATTAGTGCCATCTCCTGCTCCATAGTGTGATCACACAGCAGAGCCTGTTTCATCTATTTCGAATCTTCCTTGGTATCTTCTTGGTAGCATCTGGTAGGTCAAATTCTATTTGTGATTTTCTTTTATTTTATTACTAACATCCCTAATTGATTTTTGGGACTCATAGCTAATTAGGAGTGGTTATCAATATTTCTCTGATTCAAATATTTCCAATAGAATAGTCACAGTCACGTTACATTAAAGTGTTTTTTAAGATGCTCCAAGAAAAAGTCACATGGCCAGAGGGGACAGAGCTGATGGAGACTTTGACAGAGACCATCTGCCGCATCCCTGGCTTTCAAAGGGTGTTCATTGAAACTGTCATTAACAATTTATTTGGCAAATGTATTGCTCTTTACAAATGCTGTTTTGTTTCCTGGATAGATATGACAGAAATTTAAATAAATGTTATATTGAATCCATTGCATGACTTTTAGCTTTATCGGGTACATTGGCCCAGCTGCTGACATTCAGAGTTTGTTAGAACTGAAAGTGGAGATCTGTGGGGACCCTTACTATGTCCTCCACATGCTTTGAAACACTAAAGCTGCTTGCTCATTTCAAAAACTACATGGACTCTGAGGAAGCATTTTGTGTCTGCCATATGTCATGCACAGGCTGAATTTGAAGTTATTTAAGTTTTCAGATCGATGTTATTGAATGCACTGTTCGCTAAGTTAGGTCAGTGACACAAGTTCTATGTTTGAAAACATTTAACATACTGTGCTGTAGTTTTTGTAGCAGTTACTGAAATCAAAAAGGTTTGCATCTTTAGCTTTCATTGTTAGTAGAACAGCATTTATGTGATTTATTCTGTGGCCAATAATGAGGCAGCAAGAAAAGGAGTGGCACTGTAGATTTGCAAGTGCATTTATAGGATCTTAATGATAGAACTTAAAAGGCTTTCAGGAAAGCAAACTTTTCACTCTATACTTGCTTGTAAGATTCTGAATGAAGACATGCATTGATCATCAGTCTGCTATCCTTCTTTATTAAAACTTGCAAATTCTATACAAATGATCACTAAATCAGTTACAGAAGCTCCTGAAGCAAAACAGCAACCTCTTTCAGCAAGAGCTCATGGTCCGGACAAAGCTCAGGGACTGAAATCTGTGAGGTCCGTTCCAGTCAGTCCCATAGTCTTCATTATCCTAAACTATGGAGGACAAGCATAATCAATCTAGTACCTACTGGCCTGTCACAGAAATTATTTACAGAAAATATTTAAGAGTGTCAAAATATTTAAGACAGTCACCAATTGCATATCATCATCGCCCCAGATCATGATGGGAGGCCCCCAGAGCATTTTAGGGTGAATCTTTTCTACATAGTGCCAAAGAAAATACAGAAGTCGGGAGGTTTTTCAGTGTATGCAACAGGCCAGCAACTAACACTGATGTGAACAGCAGCCATTTTTCAGTCTGGTATACAGGTCTTCTAATACATCCATGGTTTTTCAACATGAATATATAGCCTAACATAACTTACTTAATAATTTATTTCATCACACTCTACTAGCATTTCTTTACTCAGCATTGCTAAAACCTCTGGTCGAGGTTTTGTATAGAAGCAATATCACATGAGGGGTAATGATGTTGTACTGTATATGGTTAAATATTGCATTCAGATGACCATGTCTTCTGTGGACTTGACTTACAAAAAAAGTCAAACTCCTTATCATTCACAGCTGTCTGTCTTTCTGCAAAACTTAAAAACATTAACATTGAGTAATACAGTAAATGTAATATCCTTTCTGAATGGATGAGACTGGCAAATCATAAAATGAAAACATGAATTTAGTGTAAATACCCTAAACCGTACTATTGCGCCTCCTGACGGTCCTCTATGACACTGTACGTCACTGCAATCTCACCAACTCTCTGGAAAGTTCAATCATGTAATAGCCATCATGCTTAGGAAGGCTTTTTAATTAAAATGAATTAGTCTTTTAATGAATCAACACACATTTCTGAATAAATACAAAAATAAATGTTTTCTCTGACTCAAGAAAATATAACAGAAGTGCATTTCATTAACTGAAATTCAAAGAAATGGCAACTTATCTCATAATAAAGATCTCATATGAGTTACTCCATTATTACCAGAAAATATCTCTTAACTCGAAGATCCTGTTGTAGTTATGAGATAAGGAATATTTTCACTCTCATAAAAAATTAGAACTACTCCGACTTGGCTTCAAAGCAAGCTGAACTTTATCTCTGGTCCCTTACAGCTATGAAAATAATGCATGTCCTTAATATATTTAATATATTACATCCATGGTTGAAGATTTTTTTTCTTTAAATAAAAGCCTCTGTAGCTTCTGCTTTTTACAGTAGGAAAAAGGTAGTGGAGCAAGAGTGACATCTGGCCAGCAGGTCTCTGCTGGGCGATGCCAACAGCTACTCAGGGAATGAGTCAGTGAACTTCACATTCAGCTGTTTCTGCCTTTTGGATCATTTTATGCAATTTTCAGACAAATATGTTGCTGAGAAGAATGACTCTGTGTTCAATCGTTTTCAGTATTTCTATTATTTTATTTAAGTTTGCATTTAGTGCATTGAATAAAAGTTATAAAAAACAAACATCCTCTCCGAAGTATAAACAATGTATAATATTTAGTAGGAAGGTCATTTTTTAAATTGTACGTTTCCATTAAACATTTTTAATGTACTACAAACTGCATCAGATGATAGAAACACCTCTATTGTCTTTCAAATATAGCTTGTTCGTTAATGTTACATTATTTAATTGAAGTGTTTATTTTATATGTTTATTTTTCAGTAATAATTTTGCTGAGGTTTAGTTTATATAATAATTTAAATGTGTTAAAATGTAATAAATAAGCTGTTAATAGTAAAATAAATTAATTTTAACTGAACTAAAATACATTATATCAAAAGTTCTGATAGCACTGAATGAAACTTACTACTATAGTATACCACAGTCTACCAAAGACTACTACAGTCTACTACACACTACAGACAAGCTCATACTTTCCATCACAGCCTACCTGGATGAAAAGGAAACCGTCAAACTATTCCTCGGACTTCATTTCCCATAAGGCACGTCGGCAGCGTCACCGTGTTGTTGCGGAAGAGCTCGTGCGGGGAAGCGCCGTGTTGATTATCTCGTACTGACAGCTGAGGTCCGTATTGTCTGCGCCTCCGCCGTGAACGTGGAGAACTCGACCAATGGCAGCGCTGAAATACGCTGGAATGGACGACACCGACAGTGACGACGAGTTACCTCCCGGCTGGGAGGAGAGGTCCACGAAGGATGGATGGGTCTACTACGCCAAGTGAGTGTCCTGGTTCTGTCAGCTTGCAGCTAACACTGGCTGCTCACTGACACTAGCTTCACAAAGCTCTGATTGCAACATGAAGCTTAAATTCTACACATCTGATCTGACACGTGCAACAAAGTTATTTAGTCTAATACGTCCTCCTGAGGAGATTATTATGTTGACTACCCCCACTTCAGCACATCACTTGGAGCAATTGTAATGTTCTTACATGAAGAGTAAAGGGAACTGGATTGAAAAGGGTTTATTATTTGTTGCTAAAGGAAATCTCTATCGAAAAATTACAAAACCCACAGGTGAAGTTGAGTTATTGAAATGTCACTTAAAATGTTACTCTCCAATACAATCTTTCAAAGTTAACAGAGTTGATTAACAGACATAATATGCCCTAACAAACACGAATTTAATGACTATAAGACATTTCACTCAGGGACCAAGTTTGTTCAAATGGACTAGGCATAATGTGTCCCTTACAATTCTGTGTCTTGATTAAAATGAGAAAATCACTATAAAATTGTACACAACATGTATCCTTGTCCTTCGTTCATTTCTAAACTTACCGACATAGTTCCTAATTAGACTTTTTGCAGCACTAAGCCTTTCTGGCTATAAATTTGTTTTGTCATTGCCTTACTTCATCTGTGGTTTGTAGAGGCAGAAATTAACACCAGACTTTCAATTCGAATGTGAACTATGACAAATTTCGTCATTGCAGTTGGTAAACAGACATAAAATATAATATTTATATAATATTTTTCTGCTTAAAATAAACATGTACGTGGTTGCATTAACACTCATGGAAAAACAATAGGTTAATTCATGCTATTATACTAGGAAATAGTTCATATTGCCCCTGATTAAGATGTAGTGATTTTATTCATAAATGCAATAGGGAACCGTAGGCCCAGACCCTGAGTTTTCAATAGGACCACATGTAGTAATAAAGATTAAACATAGCAATACACAACAGGTGAACATGTGATTATGGAAAACAGACATTGAAAGCTCAAAATAAATAAATAATGAAACAAACAAATCACCCTTGTACTTAAAATATTTTGTTCAGCTGGAATGAAAGTAAAATTTCTAAAATAATAATTTCATAATCCCATTTCCTTTTATGCGATTTTGCACAGTTCATACATTGACTCCAACTTCCTCCCATTTCTTCTTCATTTGTTCTGTCTGAATCCGTCCAATCATCCGTTCTGTCCAATCATCTCTTTGTTTTCAAGAGAACTCTCTCTTGTTGGAGCCATAATTTTTGCCAATCTATTAGGTCCAGCAGCCCTCCAAGGTGTGATAACTGCACTCTTTTTAACTGCTGAATAAGGAGCAGGTCTAATTTGAGGCAGGTGCCCAATTAAGGGAAGAAAATTAATATTTTCTACCTTTTTAAAATTGAGTGTTTCCATATTTGTTTTCCCAAGAATGTAGTGATTCCATATTTCTTTTTTTTTTGCCTGTTCTTGGTCTATAAAATTAACATTTAATGACCAGCACAATGTTTTTTATTCATTTCTTTTAGTCTTTCTGAATGCCAAGCAGTTGCACTTTTGAATGACTCCATATTTTTTTTAATGCTTTTGATGCAAGTTTGATCTACAGAAAAATTTCTTTTGCTAGGGGTTGTATAATACCTAAACAAAAAAAAAAAAAACTCCTCCTGAGGTGAAAGCTAATCCTAACCCGAGGCCTACAGTATACTGCTGTGGCTCAAATACCTAGTACCTGAAAAGGCAATCTTGAAAAAGAGTATACAAAATATATGCCACACAACCTTCTTCTCAAGCTTTCTCCATGTGACCGTTCTTTAAATCCTCCTTTGTCTTTCTGTCCTCCACTCACTCACTGTATGTAACACCATACTGTCATGCTATATATATATAAATATATATATATATATATATACACATACATACAGTTTTTAATTTGGTTGAGATAAAATCAATCAAACGACTCAAAGGTCAGATCATTTGTGATTTGCATGTTCCCATCCTCCCTGGGGCATGATGGAAGGCCTCAGAGCATCATGCGTGGATCATTGGGGGTAACGATCGACCATAAGAACATAGCAACTGGACACCAGACTGAAAAATGGCCTCTGTTCATTTCACTACAGCCAACGTGATTCTGCTGGAAAGCAGGTAGTGCAGTTGTGGGGGGGACTAATGCCTGTGAGTGTGAGTGAGACCATGTGTTCAAGCACTGACAGTCAGGCTTCAGGCCTCTCAGTAGGACCAAAACTTCCGTCTTACAATGGCGAGGCACAACAGAAACATTTTTGACAGATAAAAAGTCCATGACTTAAAAATTGAGGATACAAAGATTATCCTCCTGTCACCAGCTCCTTGTTAGTTTGGGTTGGTGTAGTCAGGCCAACTACCTTCCAGTGAACAAAGTGCACTAGGAGGTAGTTGGGTATACATTTATTATTAGTTTGGGCTGGTGTAGCGAGGCCAACTACCTCCCAGTGCACAAAGTGCACTTAGGAGGTAGTGCACAAAGTGCACTCAGGAGGTAGTTGGGCTATTAATCTTTCTTACGTCTGTCCGTCCGTCCGGGAATCGTGTGGTCTGTCTTTTGGTGGCCATATTTCGCCATATTTGTTACTATGGCGACGTAGTCACCATTTTTGTGCCAGATTTTGGCGCAATGCATTCCGGATGGGGAGTCCAGAGTTGTGATGTCATCGGTAGAATGTAAAAGCAGAAAAAATTCCTCTGAAAAAAAAATGTCTAACTCACGGCCACAGTTTTTAACATAATTTTTCAGCAAACCGTCGGCACGACCCTCCTGATCGAGGCAATGTGAGTAAGAAAGCTGAGAGTTGTACGGTTTTCATGCTATGACCCTCCAAGCGCAGCCTCGCGCTCCTTCTCTTCCTATCTCTCTCATTATAAATTTTTGCTGACTCATCCTGCATTTTTGTAAAACATTGAATATCTAACCTGCTCCTGTGCCCACATTTTTCAAGCTATGGAAATAAGATATATCAACACGACCAGGAGACCCTCACCTCTCAATCAATATGCTCATATTGTGTTATGAATTACGGTTTTTGAGTTATAAGCAGTTGTTTGGGGTCTATTTTAGCCCTCTTAGAGCATTAAACAGCCGTTTCTCCCCACACTTTGGGAAAAGAATTTGTTGGTTGGGTCTTTGATGAATCCTTGACGTCAAAGAGCTGGAGCAGGTGTGTAGGTTGCTGTAGCAGCAGCTCTGGCTTCTGCAACGACTGACTGAGAGCTGATTGGCTGTTGGATTTTCCTTAACTTTGGATCTAAATTGCCGACACATACCAAACTTGGCATTAATGATCAGAATGGATGGCGGCGCATGTAGACGCAACTGCCTCTCGCTTTCCAAACAATGCGTTGTTTTGTTCTTCAAACAAGTGTTTTTGAAGAACAAAACAACACTAAAGGTTTTTCCTGCCAGTCCACGTCAGAATACGTGTACAGTCGACAGTTTTTTCTACACATCTGGAGAAGCAAGATTTGCCAGGTTTTGGACATGAAACTGGAGAACTCGCTTACGGAACTGGGACTGCTACCCCTGCCTGCTAACTCACCGGACTCACCTGCTACACCTTCCCTGGAAAGGAAGCGTCGGAAGCGGTGCGCCGGGACGAGGAAGCGGGGCAAGCATGGAGGTGTCCAAGCTAGGCTAGAGGCTAAGCCAACTTCCCCAGCCATACCATCTATCCTTCTGGCAAACGTACGATCACTGGACAATAAAATGGATGATATCCGAGTTCTGAGATCAGCAAACCGAAAAGTGAGTGACTGTTGTGTTAGTTTTTACTGAAACTTGGCTTAATAATAACATTCCTGACTCAGCGATACAACTGGAGCAGCTAACATGCTACTGATCCAACAGGGCTCTCGTAGAGGGAGGGAAGACGCACGGTGGTGGCGTGTGTGTGTTTACATCTGCAAAGCGTGGTGCCGGGATGCCACTGTAGTATACAGACACTGCTCACCTCTGGCGGAGTTCATGATCGTGAAATGTCGCCCTTTCTACTTGCCGAGGGAGATAAGTTCGCTATATCCTATATCCCCCCAACTAACAACAGCAACAGAAGTGCGGCGCTGAACGAACTGTACCAGGCTATCAGTGAACAACAAACAGCACAACCAGACGGTTTCATTATCCTCGCTGGAGATTTCAACCATGCTGATCTCAAAACTGTTCTTCCCAAGTTTCATCAACAAATCCACTTTCCAACAAGAGGACACAACACTTTGGACTGTGTTTACACTCCGCACAAAGGAGCATACAAAGCCACCCCCTCCCCCACATCGGCGCCTCTGATCACCTCACCATTATGCTAATGCCTGCATACAGACCGAAAGTGAAAGTCATCAAACCTGTTCTGAAAGAAATAAGGGTGTGGCCACAGGAGGCGACCTCAGCCTTACAGGACTGCTTTGAGACAACAGACTGGGAAATGTTTAGGGAGGCAGCCACCTACAATGGCACCACAGACATTGAAGAGTATACAGACACAGTGACCTCCTACATCACCAAATGCACAGACGACGATCACCACACGGGCCAACCGGAAGCAATGGCTAACAGGACACATCCATAGGCTGTTGAGGGCGAGAGACAAGGCCAGGGATGTATCAGCTCTGAGAAAAGCGAGAGCTAACCTGTCCCGTGGCATCAGGAAGGCGAAAAAAAGAGTACACAAACAAGATAACCTCCCACTTCAAGGACAGCAAGAATGCACAGAGGCTATGGCAGTGCATTCAGGCCATCACAAATTACAAACCTGCACCACAAAACTGCGAGAGCAACCTCATTCTGCTCAACAGCCTAAACAGTTTCTTTGCACGTTTTGAGGACCAGAACACCACTCACCCACAGAAAACACCACCACCTCTGCACGGCCAGCCCCTGTGCCTCTCTGCTACCAGCGTGTTGAGGACACTCTCTGCGGTTAACATCCGAAAAGCAGCGGGTCCAGACAACATCTCTGGTAGGGTGCTGAAAGACAGAGAAGCTGAGGAAATGTTTTTAGACATCTTCAACACCTGCCACTGCCACCATCATTCCTGTGGCACTGACACCCATTATCATGAAGTGCTTTGAACGACTAGTCCTGTCACACATAAAATCCTTCCTGCTCCCCAGCCTGGACCCTTACCAGTTCGCTTACAGGATGCAATTTGCTCTTTCCCTCCACCTAGCACTCTGCCACCTGGACAAGAAAGACTCATATGTGAGAATGCTGTTCATAGACTTCAGCTCAGCATTCAACACCATAATACCACAACAACTCATCTGCAAACTGGACAAACTGGGCCTCAGCACCTCACTCTGCAACTGGCTGCTGGATTTTCTCAGCCAGAGGCCTCAAGCGGTGCGTGTTGGCAACATCTCAGAAAGGATCACCATGAGCACAGGGGCCCCACAAGGCTGTGTGCTCAGCCCCCTCCTCTTCACCCTCCTGACACATAACTGCACACCAACCCACAGCTCCAATCACCTTGTGAAGTTTTCCGACGACACAACACTGGTGGGCCTCATCACCAACGGCAACGAGACCCACTACAGGAAAGAGGTAGAGCTTCTGACCAGATGGTGCAAAGACAACAACCTCCTGCTAAACATCAGCAAGACCAAAGAGATTGTTGTCAGTTTTCAGTGAGGCCACACCCAACACCCCCCTATGGTGCTGCAGTGGGGAGGGTGAGCAGCACCAAGTTTCTGGGGGTACACGTCAGTGATGACCTCTCCTGGACCACCAACACCGCATCACTGGCCAAGAAAGCACAGCAGCATCTCTACTTCCTGCGTAAACTGAAGCGGGCAAGTGCACCGCCACCCATCATGACCACGTTCTACAGACGAACCATCGAAAGCATCCTGACCGGCTGCATCACTGTGTGAGGCGGGGGCTGCTGAACGAGACTGCTGAACTCTCTCCCCTCCCCACCCATGGGACTGCTGAACTCTCTCCCCTCCTCCCCCTCACACTCAGCCCCAACCAGAAGGAACACCAGGCTGGCAGACCAAGTCTAGGTCACTGGACTGTCTCCCCCCACCCACCCACCTAAATTGACACTCTGCTCATGCAAAAATTTGCACACACTTGCTGCTGGTATATATATATATATATATATATATATATATATATATATATATATATATATATATATATATATATATATATATATATATATATATATATATATATATATATATATATATATTGTTATTCCACTAGCCATTACAGGGACAGAATTGACAAACTGGTGCTAGCTCTGTACTGGGATGTCCTCTGGAGTCTGTGGTGGTGGTGGGAGAGAGGAGGATGTTGGCAAAGCTGCATCCATCATGGACAACCCCCAAAACCCTCTGCATGGGGTGGTGGGTGCGCTGAGCAGCTCAAGAAGGAGCGCTTCCGCAGATCATTTATCCCGACAGCAATAAGACTTCATAACTCACTGTAGTCCCTTTTCCCCCACTGGTCACTTTTCACTGGTCACTTTTGTCTACACACACACCCTGCACCTTAAGTGTGCATTGGCTAGGTATGTGTACATGTGGGTATGCGCGTGGATATGTATGTCCATATATATATATATATATAGGTTTGCCAAATCGAAGCAGAGAGGAAAAAAACAAAACAAAATAAAATGTAATAAGGGTCACCCTTAAAACATTTCAATGTACATACAAAAGAAAAGCAAATAAATAAATAAATTTACATTCCAGATTCTATAATGCTCATATATGGGTCCCAGAGATGAACAAACTCTTTCTGTTTTCCTTTAACAATATATGTTAGTCTTTCCAGTCCAAGGCACTCTGAAAGTTCCTTTATCCATTGTTTCATGGAAGGTGCATCTGCACTCTTCCAATTAAGTGCAATCACTCTCCTGGCTTGTAGAAGTCCAAAGTCCAGAAGCTTAGTCTGTCTATGCATTTGTATGAAGTTCAATGGATAAATCCCAAGTACACATAGCTTAGCATTTAGTGGTATATTAACATAAAACACTTCTGACAGACAATTTATAACATCCTTCCAAAACTTCTGAATCTTTGGGCATTCCCATAAACAGTGAAGAAGACTGCCTTTGTTATCTAGACATTTTGTACACGTATCTGGAATGTTACTAGACATATAATGAAGTTTGACAGGAGTCATGTATGTCCTCATCAACCACTTATATTGGAGAAGTTTAAACCTTGTATTTATGGTTTGTGTTTGCGCCTTTAAACAGGCCTCACTCCACTCCATTTCAGTTATGTCTACTTGCATATCATATCTCCAGGAGTTTAATCTATCCATTGCTGATTCTTTAGGAGTAGATATTATTAGATTATAATAAATAGAGAGTAAGTGATTCCTTCCCTTACGTCCAAGGGAAACTTCTTCTATTTTTGATAATGGTGGGACCTTTATAATCTGCTTGTATCTAGATGAAATGAAACTTTTCAATTGCAGATATTTAAAAAAGTGGTTTGAAGGAATTTGGTATTTTTCACATAACTGATTAAAGGTTAGTTACACTCCATCTGTATATAAATCCAGCACTTTCTGAATGCCTTTCGCATGCCATAATTTAAACCCCCCATCTTTAGCACCAGGTGTAAATTGCTCATTACCCCAAATAGGGGTGAACTGAGAAAGTACAAGGGAAGTTCCCATATGTTTGTGTGCAGCATGCCAAACTAAAATTGTGTTTTTTAGGAAGGGATTTTTTGTATGGTTTTTGAGTCTTTTTTCATCTGAAGAATACAGATAACTGTGTAGGGACAGCTCTGGAACAGATTCTTGTTCAATGCTTACCCAAGCTGGGGGTGAGGTACTAAAATAATGTGTGGCAGATGTCAGCTGAGCAGCGATATAGTACCACTTAAGATTTGGGACTTGAAGACCCCCTCTTTCATAAGGCTCGTATAGCAATTTTAGGCGAAGTCTTGCTTTCCTATTGTTCCAGATAAACTGACTAAACAACTTGGCTAAATGATCAAAGAATGTTGCTGGTACTGGCAGGGGAAGTGTTTGGAAGAAATACAGGAATTTTGGTAAAATTGTCATTTTATAGCATTTATTTGTCCCACCATGGATATGGGTAAAGTAGACCACCGGTCTAATATTTTGGTGACTTCATCTACCCGGGGATCATAGTTTGATGGTATAATTTTGTTAATTTCTGGCGTAATTTTAACACCTAAGTATTTAAAACCCTCTGTAGTTGTTGTAAATGGTGTTGACATGGTGGGATTTGCCCTCTCTTCCTCATTTAGAAACATTAATACAGATTTAGAATGATTAATTTTGTATCCAGAGAATTTTCCAAAGTCCTCCAACAGCCCTGTCAGATTTGGAACGCTACTCTTTAAATTTGTCAAAAAAAATGTCATCTGCAAATAAAGAAATTAGATGATCTCTCCTACCAATTCTTATGCCTGATATTCCTGCGTGTGATCTTACTGCTACAGCCAAAGGTTCTATCGCTAATGTAAAAAGTAGTGGTGACAAAGGGCACACTTGTCTTGTTGATCTCTGTAAGTTAAAAGGTTTGGAAATATTATTATTGGATAAAATTTGTGCTGCAGGATTTGTATATAATAGTCGAATCCATTGGATAAATGAATCACCCAATCCATATCTTGGAAGTAATTCCAGGAGATAGTTCCATTCTATTCTGTCAAATGCTTGACATGCATCTAGGGCCAACATTGCTGTGTCTTTAGTGTTATGTTTCTCATATAATATATTTAAAACCCGTCTGATATTGTGATAACGTAGTCCATTTCTCACAAAACCTTGTTTGTCGTCCGTTATCAATTTAGGTAAATATTCGTCTAGTCTTCTCGCAAGAGCCTTACATAATATCTTGGTATCACATCCCATGAGACTAATTCCCCTATAGGAGGAACATTCAGTTGGACATTTATTTGGTTTTAATATAAGAGTTTTAGTGGCTATTCTCAATGAATTTGGAAGTATACCTTGTTCATATGATTCATTATACATATCTAATAGTGGCTGTACTAATCTATTTTTAAATTCTTTATAAAATTCTATAGGCAGCCCATCTGGCCCAGGTGCTTTACCACTATTCATATCTCCTATAGCATCTACAAGATCCTTTATTGTCAGTGGATTATCAAGCATTGCTTTATCTTCCTCTGATAATGTCTGGAATTGTAACGGGTCAAGAAAAGTGTTTTGAGCCTCTTCATTTCCATTGTATTCAGATTTATATAACAGCTCATAGAACTCTCTAAAGTTATCATTTATCTCTTTGGGGTCTGATGTTAAATTACCTGTTTTTGACTTTATGCTACGAATTGCCCTTTCAGCCTGTGTTTTCTTAATCTGCCAGGCCAGGAGCTTACCTGCCTTTCCACCTTGATCATAATATGCTTGCTTAGTCCACAAAAAACTCCTAGCTACTCTTTCAGCAGTCAATTTATCATATTTAGCTCTCATAATAGTCAGATTTTGTAATTTTTTGGGGTCATTGTCTTGATAGAATCCACTCTCTATGCTTTTGATTTGTTTTTCTAATAACTGTATTTCTTGATTATAGTGCTTATTTTTGTTACTGGTGTAGCTTATAATTTCCCCCCTTATGTAGGCTTTGAAAGCTTCCCATCTAATACAAGCGATTGTTTCATTCTTATTTAATTCAAAATACATGTCTATAGAATTTCCTATAACATTGACAAAGTTTGGATCCTTTAACAAAAATGATTGTAATCTCCATCTTCTTGGGACAGTGCCCAATCTTATCCAATTGAATTTCCATAGAGACTGCTGCATGGTCACTAATTATAATGCTGTTATACCAGCATTTTTTTTACCTTAGGCTGCAACTCTTCAGATATTAAAAAATAATCAATTCTAGAATGACTTTTATATGAACTAGAATAGCATGAATATTCACGTTTACTGGGGTTTTTAATTCTCCAGATAACATACAATCTAAGATCATGTATATAGTTATGGAGTATTTTTCTAGTTTTTATATGGGTGTTGTCCAACTTAGTAGATCTATCCAGAACTGGATCTAGGGTACAATTAAAGTCTCCTCCTACAATGTACAGACCCTCCAGAGCAGATATGGTTAAGAATAGATTTTCAAAAAAGGACGGGCTATCATCATTGGGTCCATATATATTTATAAGATTTATTTTTTGTGACAGAATATTTCCTTGAACTATAATATATCTCCCATATGGATCCTTGATGACTTTTATGGATTCGTATCAATTTGTGTATAAGAATAGCCACCCCTCTAGCCTGACTATTGAGGGAGGCATGAAAAACCTGACCAGGCCATCTTTTGGTTAATCTTGGAACATCTGTTGTGGTCATATGTGATTCTTGTATGAAGATAATCTTTGATTTTAAATCTTTTATCCTGTTCAATACTTGTTTTAATTTAGCAATTATACCCAAGCCCCTAACATTCCAACTCGTGATATTAGCTAGCAAGCCATTTTCTTGTTGGGTGTTATCCATACACAATTTTTACATTGTTCAGGTATGTCTGGAATATTAATATTGAAACTGAAGAAACCTTATTACAGGGATGCTGCAAGTTTACATATACATTCATGCACACACGCACACACACACATAACATTAAACCTAATTTGAACAACCCCTTAGTGAACACTGGCATTTCCTTTCTGAAATACCTATCCCTCCCTCTAAATCAAAGTGGGATTGAAGGATGTTGATCCACAGTCTGAGGAGCAACTAATACACGTGAACACAACAAATAGCACTCCAACAGTATCCGTCAACCGTGGCAATAACTTGGTAATAAGTGTAACCCTTATAAAAAATAATATTGCTTATAATTAGCGTTCAACATATAAAAGTTCAAATAAAGTGAAGTGTAAGCCCTTAAACAACACAAAACTACAATCTGAATGTCATCTGCTTTGATTCGCTTAGTACAGTCATCTAAAGTAGGCTAGGCTACTTTCATTCTGTCATCGCAGGCAGCATCAGAGACTTATTCATTATGTCTCACTCACTTGGTTCCTCTGTCGCTGCTGCTTGTTGTGGGAGGGTTTTGTAGAATTCTTCAGCATCCCGTGGTGTCGAGAAGATGTAGATCTTCTTGTCATATAGAATCCTGATTCTGCAGGGATTGTGTAAGAATCCACGGAAAGCGTTCATGTCAGCAAACAGCTTTATGACCGGGTGAAACTCTCGCAGAATGCATACCGCCCCGCGGAGAGGTCCTGAGCGAATGCGATCCTGGCACCATCATGCTTGATTTCTGATTTCCTTGCCTCCCGGTATACAAATTCCTTCTCTTGAAAATTTAGAAAGCGAACCAGCACCGCTCTGTTTTGATTCGGTTTCCTGTTGGCCACTGTGCGATGAACCCGCTCCAATGTGAAAGTCTTTTCTGGTGGTAATCCCAGCCATTTTGGCAGCATGTCGGTAACAAAGTTGAGGAGAGTTTGTTCTCCCTCTACTCCCTCTTTTAGACCAAATATGCGCAAGTTCTTTCTCCTTCCCCTGTTCTCCAAGTCGTCAGTTTTGGCCTCAAGGAAAGTGATTCGTTTTGTAGCCGATTCCAGGGCTGCCTCCACTTCCTCCATTGCGCTCTCTGCCTGGTCATTGAGAGTTTCAGCCTCCTCAACCCGTGCTGTATTAGTCGAAACATGTTGTTTTATCTCCGTCACTTTACCTTCAAGTGCAGTCAAAGCATTTGCCATTCCGGTCAATTTTGCGTTGATATTATCAAGTTTTGTCCCAAAGTCTGACCGTAATGCTTTTAGCTCGTTCAACACCTCCATATCCACCATGTTTGCTTCTACGTTGCTTAGCGGGCTTGACTGAGTTGTTGGCTTGGCTAGCTTGGCTGCTTTACTTCCACGTGTAAAAATATTATACTGTCGCTTCGCTGAAGGCTCTGACATAACGCACTGAGCATTAATTGAGATATGTTGAACGTCTGAAAGGGTATTTGTAAACTAAAAGAAGTCCACGGCTCGGAGCTTCTCTTCTAAACTGCCATCTTGGTCACGGGACCTCCCCACAACAACAACTACTTCATAATGCACATAGCTGGGACAATCAGTATTGTCTTGTTTTGTCTGTTTTGTCTTGTTGAATTTGTCTTTCCACACCCTACTACTTATGTCTTGTCTTGGGGTACTCATGTCTTGTCCTGACATACCTGTTTGTTTGTTTCTAGTTTAGTTTAGTAAGACTAGGCAAAAGTATCTTAAGCTACTGCACTTTACCATTGTAGTTTAGGATTGTCTCGTCTTGTGCACCTGCACTTTGATGTTGTTGTACATGTAAAACGCAGAGGGTAGTGAGAAACGAAATTTTGATTCCTTTGTATGTCAAGTACATGTGAAGAAATTGACAATAAAATTGACTTGACTTTGACTTTTACTAGAAAGACATCAGCATCCCACCTGTGGTGTTGAACTTCTGTATTAAGTCATAGTAGAGTCCTGGCGCCCGAACTCTCACAATTGCCGCAGGAATTGTCTAGTATCTATCTATCTTCATTCTTCCGTCAAAAGTTTGGCTTGCTATGGGGAAAAATATATTTTGGGCCACATGGGATTTCTTTGTTGCAGTACCGGGGGTGGCCATTGGGAAAATTGGTGTGCTGCTGAGAGGTGGTGCCATATCCAGCTCATATAATCCATCAAAGTCTATAAATGTTCTGAGGTTATTGCAAATACCCAGAACCTGATTGGTCCATTTACTTACTGGAAATATTATTATTTTACAATGATCTAGAAATTGTTGCTACTGTATAATTGACACAAGAATATTAAAAACAAGATAAGCTAAGTAGTCTACAGAAAATGATTTTTCCCCCATGGGCCTTTCCCAATGCCTTGAAGGCCCAGAGGATTTTCCTCTGCATGAATGTAATGAATGACAAGCTGAATGCTGAACATTTCTATCTATGTCCTTATATTTCATCATCTCAAAAAGGAACATTTCTTCATGTGTATTATTGTATCATTCACTGTAGTGAGAGGAGGGAGTGATAATGAAGGACACAAATATCAATCAATGCAGCAGGACAGTTGCATGAGGAAAATGAACCTGCATTAGGCAGGATGGCAATGCAAGGACCAGGTCCTTCACAATTGCACATGCTGAGACTAGCTTACCATTCCACCTGTGACTGCCAAGAAGTAAGTTGTTAATGTATTAATTAATCACATGATTCAATTTTGGCCATTTAGAATGTTTATCAATATTACTCTTTATTTGTGTATATTTCAGCCAGAAAACCAGTTTCATGTAATATTTAATGATATGCTGATGCTGCCTCATGAATATTACATGCTAAGGATAATTCAGGCTGATTTGGTAGTTTAAGTGAATGTATTACTTTTCAGTATTACTGTTATTCTGAGTGCAGTTGTTTGTTTCTTTGTTTTTTTTTACAGATACCACACCAGGTATGTAGTAGAGTTTAGTGGAAATCAAACCCTCTGAATATTATGCTCTCTAACTGGTGTCAATGGCTCGTAAGTGGAAGTGACATACTGGGCATGACATCCCCCCCCCCCCATTTAAAAGAAAAAAAAAATGAGGCACCTGCTAATGGGACTCTGAACCACCATTAGGGAAAAACAAGAAAAATTTGAATCAAAGAAAATGTTCATCCAGTTGCCGCATTTACTGATCTCATCAAAAAAATGCCCGTAGGTGAGTCTCCCCATACTACCACCACCTCTCTGCATCCGGCACATTCCAGTACCATGGACAGCAATGTTAACGCCATGAATGTGATGATCAGCAGGTGGAAAAGCTGCAGAAACAGTGAGGGGATTCTGGTCTATTTGATGGAGCCCTCCTCCCATGTAGACTTAAAAATGTTGCAGCACCCATATTAATACCAATGCCTCTCTTTCAATCGCTGAGTAATTGAACTGATGTTTGTTAAATTTCTGTGAAAAATAGCAAACAGGCTTTGTGACACCACCATCATCCCACTGCAGAAAGACCGCACCTGTCATGCATCCACCTGCATCTGGAAAGACCGGTCTAGTTTGGGTGCAGCCAGGACAGGAGCTGACATGAGCAAAAGTTCTGCATTCTGGAACACCTGCTGGCATTCTTTTCACCAAACAAACTTGATGCTGCTCTTCAAATTGGTCAGCGGAGATACGACAGTTGAAAAATTACAACACAAATATCTGTAATACCAAGAAAATACATGAGTTTTTTTCTTTGTTGGCAGCGTGGGAGACTAATCACTGGCCGCCTCCTTTACATTCATGGGCCACACCATCCCCTGACCGACTACCTTCCATAGATTGATGACGGTGGCACCCGCAGACTCGCATTTGGCAAATTTATTTAGCATTGCTCCCGCCAACCTCCGGAACAGTGCTCGATTACGGGGCCAGATGTTCATTGCAACTGTCAGCATGACAAACATCATCCAGAAAGACAGCCGCCCCTGCAACCCTCCCCATGAGTCGCTGAAAGGTTGCAGGGGCATTCTGCAAACCTTATGTACATATAGGAAGACAGGAAAGAAGGAGTGATAAAGGTGGATACCTCTTGTGCCCATGTTGTCAAAGGCACCTGATAATAAATAACCTTTTAACAAATCAAATTTGCTAACATAACAAGCACTCCTAACCCGGTCCACAAAATCCTCTATATTGTAATAGAAAATAATCTGATCTTGTCACAACATTCAACTTCCCATGAAGCATGCAAAATCTCTATTTTTTTTTTTTTTTTTTTTTTAGTCAACAAGTACAATGATGCCCAGGAGAGTCAGATGCTTTCACAAGACCACTATCAAACAAATATTGCACATTGGCTTTTATATTATGGCGTTCATCAGGAGCTCCATGATAAAATCTCAACCTTACTGGGTGGGCTCCCTGCCTGTCAATATCGTGCTAGAGTAGTGTTGTACAAGTGTGGGTGTCGTAAAACAAAGGCAAAAACTCAAAAATCAAATCATTCTACTGTTTTCTTTCATCACCGCTTACATGACCCAAAAGACTGTCCAATTATGCTAATTGCTCTGTTTTTTGCAAACGCCTGTAAAACTGAATCATCGAGTGCCCTCACACCATCCCAAGCTGCCACCTCAGATACATCATGGACTCGGAGTCATCCCACTCTCTGTCCCTGAACCTGCAGAATAGTAAGATTTTTATGGATGTCAGACTCTTGCCAAATAACACTAAATGGGCCAGAGTATTTTGCTGTTAGTGGTGAGCCTGGATTGGGCAGCAGAGCTACTACCTGATTATTTGGATTGAATACCCTGATTTACATTTTTTCGGTCATAGCGAGCCTTCATTTTTCCCTAAGCTTCTGTCAAATGCTCATTGCACTTCTCCAAGTGATTAGCAGTGATGGGGAAACCCTTCCAATACTCAGTCACTCAAACTAGCAGGGGTGTTGACACATCCAAATTTGTGTTCAACATAGACAGTGAGGTCTGGACTTTGTGACCAAAGATTAATTCATTGGGACTAAAGCCAGTAGTTTCTTGCACAGCCCCACGCACAGCCACCAGAAGCCATGGCAATGCCTGCTCCCAATTTCTCCGCATCTCCACACTAAATGCACACAAGAACGTTTTTTATGGTGGCATGCCAACGTTCCAATGTGCCCCAGCTCTGTGTATGATAAGCACTGCTCATATTGTGTTTCCCCAGCAGTGACTTTAAAGCTGCAGCAAATGTCCTGGAAGTAAAATTGGAGCCATGGTCACTCTGGATTGCTCCTGGCCCTGAATGGGTGTTCGCTGAACTGTAGTGCCAATACTGGGTCTGGGTGTGTTGAGTGTGTTGAGTGTCAGAGAGGAAGAGGCAAGTCTGTGATGCCAGTCAGGGTGGACCTACCTGTGGCGTGCCTGTGGCTTTTTCAGCTGTTCCACTGTTGTTTTCCACATGGGCTGACTGTTTTGGACCACACACTGTGAAGGTTGGTCATTGCTACTACAAATGCACGACCAAATGCCTTGATACCGATGCTTTTGGGTTGGCCCTCAGGTTTTTCATTGCTCCTTGAAAAAGGTCATGGAGTGAAAGCATGAAATCCATTCCTTAAAGAGTGCTTTACAGGTTGCACTTGAGTTAAAAAGTGCTTCCTAAAGAGGTCCTTCTTACTGTTAATTGAAGTGAAAGGAATACTTAATGTAGGTTGGGCTTGCGTTGGTTGATGCAACAGATCCAGACCCTGTAATGGCAAGAATGCTTCTGATGGGGTGGCACAATGACACTTTTCCACAGATGATTAACCTCCCATTGCTGTAAACAGACTGGTGGCATAGCCAAAAGATTCAACTCAGTTTAATTTATTTGTATAGCCCAGAATCACAAATCACAGTTTTGCCCCAACGCCCTTACGGTTTGTACAAAAGCAACACAACATCCCCTGTCCTTAGACCCTCACATCGTACAAGGTAAAACTTCCTACCCCTTTAACAGGGAAAAAAAAACAGAAGAACCCTCAGGAAGAGTAACGGAGGAGGGATCCCTCTTCCAGGATGGACAGGCTGCAGTAGATGATGTGTGCAGGTGGACACAATACAGGAAAAATCGGACATTACTGAGAGAAAAACAGAAATGTAATGAATTTGGGTGTGGAGGATGCACAGGGTCCATCACAGCTTCCAGGTGAACCAGGACAGCATCAGACCCTCCAACATCTGTAGATTTCTCAGTGGCTGCAATGCAGAAAACACAGGGCAGGACTCTGTAAAGACGGCAGATGTAAGTACAATAGTGAATCATCAGTATCACAGATGGAAGAAAAAGAAGCTCAGAGCATCTCATGAGGACCCGGTAGACTAACCTATCGCAGCATAACTATGACTAGGCCAGCCAGGACCGGCCCTAACTATACGCTTCTTCGAACAGGAAAGTTTTTATCCCATTCTTAAATATAGGAAGAGTGTCTGCCCCCGGACTGAAACTGGAAGATGATTCCACAGGAAAGAAGCCTGGAAGCTGAAGGCTTTGCCTTCTATTTTAATTCTAGGGACCTAGAAGTCTGCATATTGGGAATGTAATCCTCTCAATGGGTGATATGGGACTAAGACATCCCTAAGGTAAGATAGCGCCTGACCGTTGAGCGCTTTAAAGGTGAGAAGCAGGATTTTGATTTCTATTCGAGTTTGCATAGCAAACTTGGTCGAAAATGACTCCCAGGTTTTTCACAGTGGAGCTAAGGGCCACGGAGATGTCATCCAGGATAGCTATATCACTGGATATTGAGTTCCTCAGGATTTCGGGCCTGAGTACAATGATTTCTGTTTTGTCTGAATTTAGTAGAAGGAAAATTGCAGGTCATCCAGGATTTTATATCCTTAAGACAAGGTCAAAGTTTAGCTAGCTGATTGGTTTCATTTGGCTTAATTGATAGATACAGTTGTGTATCGTCTGCATAACATTAGAAATTAATAGTGTTTCCTAACGATTTTACCCAATGGGAGCATATAAAGAGTAAAAAGTTTTGTTCCAAGCACAGAACCTTGTGGAACCCCATGATTAACTTTGGTATGGATAGAAGAAACAATATTGATATGGACAAATTGATATAGACAAACGATCTGAGAGATAGGACTTAAACCAGTTTAGTGCAGTCCCTTTTATACCAATAATATGCTTTAGTCACTGTAATAAGATTTGATGGTCAACATTGTCAAATGCAGCGCTAAGATCTAACACAACAAGGATGGAAATAAATCCTTTATCAGATGCAGATCATTTGAAACCTTTACTAGAGCTGTCTCTGTGCTGTGATGCATTCTAAAACTTGACTGGAAATCCTTGTATAAGTTATTGTTGTGTAAAAAGTCACACAGCTGTTTAGCAACTGCTTTTTCCAGAATCTTAGAGAGGAAAGGAAGGTTGGAAATGCCTTTAAAGCTAAAATGCTTGAGTCGAAGCCAGGTTTTTTAAGGAGAGGTTTAATTACAGCTACTTTAAAGGACTGTGGTACATAGCCAGAGAATAAAGACATATTGAGTATTTCTAGTAAGGAAGGACTAATCAAAGGGAAAATGTCTTTTAGCAATCCGGATGAAATAGGGTCCAAAAGACTGGTTGAAGTTTTAGATGAAGATATCAGTGAAGCTAGTTCAGCCAAGTTGTTTGAAGTAAATGTGTCGAGGTGAATATTAGCTATTTCATCTGTCTCTACAATAACTGCATTTGAGGGCAGATTAGTGCCAGTGGATGGGACAAGGTGTGGATTCTGTCTCTAGTTGTCAGAATTTTTTCATTAAAGAAGTCCATGAAGTCATCATTGCTGAAGGTTGTAGGAAATGGTGGATCAATAGTGTAATTCACAAGTAGTCAGTGAAGCTAATGTGCTTAAGAGGAACTTTGAGTTGTTTTTGGGGAGTAATAAGCTGCTTATTACTGGCATTGTGTAGGGCCTTCCTGTACATTCTGAGACTCTCTTTCCATTTGTGTAAAGCTTCTTCCAGTTTGCTGGAGCGCCATATTTGTTCATGTCTCCGAGAGGTTAACTTTAGTTTACGGGTGAGAGAGTTATACCAGGGTGCGACTCTTTTTTGTTTAATTAACTTCTTTTTTTGGGGAGCGATGGAGTCAAGGGTCGTTCGCAATGAACTTTCAGCGCTCTCAACAAGTTGATCTATTTCAGATGGACAAGCAACAACATATAAATCCACAGCTGTGGTGAGGCAAGGCAGTGAATTAAATACTGAGGGAATCACCTTCTTGTATTTAGATATAGAACTGTCAGTTAGGTATCGAGTGAGTGAGATCTGACAGGAGTGGGATTCTGTGGGAAGACAGAACCTCGATGCTACGTCAGAATGAGGTCAATGGTGTGGTTAAAGCAATGGGTGAGCACATTTACTCTCTGTGAAAAGCCGATTGACTCCAGTAAAGAGAAGAAGGCAGAGCCAAGGCTATCACCGTCAACATCAACATGAATATTAAAGTCACCTGCCATGATTATTTTATCTGTCCTGAGTACTAAACTTTAGGGGTACTCTGAGAATTCAGATAGAAATTCAGAATATGGGCCCGGAGGGTGGTACACAGTGATAAATATGACTGGTTGTAGTGATTTCCAAGTTGGGTGAGAGAGACTAAGCACAAGGCTCTCAAATGAAGTGTAGCTTCACTTCGGTTCAGGGTTGATGAGTAAACTGGAATTGGAAATGGCTGCAACTCCACCACCTCGACCGGTGTCACGAGGAGTGTTAATATGGCTGGGAGGAGTGGAATCATTCAGGCTGACATAATCATCAGGATGCAGCCAGGTTTCAGTAAGACAGAGCAAGTCAATATTATAATACATACATATCATTTATTAACAAAGCTTTGGATGTCAGAGATCTAAGGTCCACATTTCACTCTCCAGTCCTGTTGCTTTATGGCTGTATTAGTGCTAATTTAATTTCTGTGGGTGACTCGTCTCCTGTTGTTGGATGTAAAGGATTTAAATAATTTAAATGAATGAAGTGATCGGGGGACAGACACCGTCTCTATGTAGTTCTGAGCGGGTGACTGCTTTAAGGGAGACACAGAGAAGCGTGTTGGACTGTGACTCCCCCTACTGGACTCAATTCTATGTAGAAAAGGATTTTGGGTGATAAAGTCTAACATTCCTGGATAAAAGAGAGGCTCCATCCAGGGTGAATGGATGTATGCCGTCTCTCGCTATCAGACCAGGTTTCCCCCAAAACGTCGGCCAATTGTCTATGAAACCCACATTATTATCTGGGCACCAACCCGACAACCAGCGGTGAAAAGACCTCATGTGCCTAAACATGAGATCACTAGGCAAGTTCGGCAGGGGACCAGAGAAAACTAGTGTCTGACATGGTCTTTGCTTAGGTGCGTACCGAATCCACATTAAATTTCGTACCCTCTGACTGATGTACACGGGTGTCATTACCGCAGAGGTGAATAATGTTCCTATCAAATCTAGGCCTATTCCTAGCTAAAAGATTCAGGTTGGATTCGATGTCGCCTGGCAACAACGCTGGTCACAATTCATCCAGTACTATGTCCCAAACCTCTGGGTCAGGCAGAAATGGCATCAGCCTACTGACAACTTGAGTCAAGGAACTGTGGTAATGATTGTGGATTCCTAGGGCATGTAAGCAAAGTGTTCAAAGACACCATCCCAGACAATGTGTTTGAGCTCCAGTGGTCAATATCATTGGCCGAATCTATCTTCACCCAATGGATACAACTCCCAGTGATGCTGGATGACGGTAACCGACCAGTGGTATTATGAATGAGGGACTTACCATAACAGCTCTGCTCTTATGGGGGTGGCTGTACAGAATTTCCTACCAGGGGCTGGTTTAATAGGAAAATTAACAGGCTTTAGGCTTGATGCCAATGCAACGACCGGGTCCTTTATGACTATGCATACAGTACACCATTTCACCTTTTACTGCCATGGAGTGAACAGTGTATGTGTGTAGACTTGAGCCATTTTTATCTTTAATTTAAAAAGTAATGCTAATGCTGCCTCATGAATATCAGCAGCCAGGACGGAGTCTGACCCTCCTACAATGGAAGCTCCTTTAGTGACACATTATTGAATACACTAAACCTAAACATTTGAACACAAATATGAATAAAAACAAAGGAATATTACTACAGAAATAAACAAACTTTTAAATAACCTAAAAATACTTTGCACTCCATAAAAATATATCCTGTTGAAATTATACAAATTCAAAACATGAAAGTTAATTTAGGAGAAAGTTAAGACATTCATACATTTCTTTGCTCTCTATGCCATTTTGTCAGAGCTACATGCTAGGCATCTTTTTGTGACAAGTTTGTTTAGGTGTGACGAGGTCCTGTGTTGTGGAGATTCTCAGGATGGACTGCAGGGGTTTATCTGTGAGACGACTTGTGTTTGCTGTTTTGCTAATCTTCATAACTGAGAACAGCTTCTCACATAGATATATGCTACAAAACATGCACAAGGTTCGAGCCACATCTAGATGGAGCTTGGGCATTGCTTCAGGAATGGAGCGAAAAAACTGTGCGGACCCTGCAGTGTCATATTTTGGATTCACTCTGTTGCTGTATTGAACAAATCGCTGTGTGGATGCAAAACAACTTTCTCCAGCTAAACTCAGAAAAAACTGAAATAATCGTCTTTGGGCCACTGAAGCAAAGAGAACGTGTAATCAGTCACCTTCAGTCTCGTTCTCTAAAACCAAAAACACAGGTTAGAAATCTAGGGGTGCTAATGGACTCAGACCTGAACTTTCACAGCCACATAAAATCAACAATATCAACAGCCTTTTACCATCTAAAAAAATTGCCAAAATCAAAAATATAGTGTCTAAACCAGACTTGGAGAGACTGATCCATGCATTTGTCTCCAGCAGGTTAGACTACTGCAATGGCCTGCTCACTGGTCTCTCTAAACAAGCTGTTAAACAATTACAGAACATTCAGAACGCTGCAGCTCGAGTCCTGACTAGAACCAGAAAATATGACCATATTAGTCCAGTGCTCATGTCTCTGCACTGGCTTCCTGTCACTCAGAGAATAGACTTTAAAACAGCTTTACTTGTGTACAAGTCTCTTCATGGTCTAGCACCAAAATACATCTATGACATGTTAGAGCCATACAAGCCATCTAGGACCCTGAGAACCTCAGGGTCTGGTCTCCTGCAGGTGCCCAGAGTCAGGACTAAACATGGTGAAGCTACATTCCAGTTTTCTGCAGCTAAAATCTGGAACAGTCTTCCAGAGAATGTGAGACAGGCCTCAACGCTGACAATGTTTAAGACCAGGCTGAAAACAGTTCTGTTTAACCGTGCATATGAAAACTGAAAGTATCTTATCTACACTCTTCACTCTTTTTAAATTAATGATGAATTCTATGTTTTATGATTTTCCTTTTGTGATTTTATGTATGTTTTGCTCTCCTTTTGTGATTTTGTGTAACTGTAAAGCACTTTGAATTGCCCTGTGTATGAGTTGTGCTCTACAAATAAACTTGCCTTGCCTTGCCTTGCCATATTTGACTTAAGTGTCCCATTACACTGCATCAGCTGCAGTTTCCAAATCGACAGCAAACGTGTCACAAACCCCTCAGCAAC
This sequence comes from Eupleurogrammus muticus, assembly GCA_036785175.1. Classification (NCBI taxonomy): domain Eukaryota; kingdom Metazoa; phylum Chordata; class Actinopteri; order Scombriformes; family Trichiuridae; genus Eupleurogrammus; species Eupleurogrammus muticus. Next base: position 341,656 of record JAYKQN010000037.1, on the reverse strand, counting down.
CGTATTTCTACTAAGGCTTACACTTGCCAACACCTGCTTTTTGTCTGGACACAAGATGTCGCACACCTTCATCATGCAGATCTTTAAAACTCTTCCTCATTTAATAGTCGGCTTGATTTGACAATCTCCTGTGCCACAATGAAACTTGTTTTCCCATTAGCTTCTCTTTAGGATTAGCTCTGGTAAAAATGTCTGGAACACGACATCCTTCTTTAACATTTCTACTTACGACACCTTTGGCTCTGCATTCAGCTTTTTCAGCTTATCCTGATGATTTTGTCTCTTAGTGTCGTTACATTATCTTCTTTAATTAAGGCCACATTAGCCCCACAAAGAAGACACAGGGGTTTACTGGTAATGTCAGTAAACATACATAGCCTCCCATTGGTTTTAGAAAGCACTGAAAAAAAAAACGTTTGGCATAAAAGTAACACTGCACCTCACCGTAAATACGCTGTCCCTACTGTCAAACATGGCGGTGGCCGCATCATGGTCTGGGACTGCTTTCTTCAGCAGGAACAGTGAAGATAAAGATTAATGAGAAGATGGACTGAGCCAAATACACGGCCAGTTTGGAAGAAAACCTGTTGGCCCCGAGACTAGGACAGAGGTTTACCTTCCAACAATACAATGATACTAAACCTAAAGCTAAATCTACAATAGGTTAAAACTAAACATATCTAGTTGTTAGAAAGCCAAGTCCGTACCTGAATCTAATTGAGATACTGGAATTTTCTGAAAACTACTGTTCACAAACACTCTCCATCTAACTTTCCAGAGCTTTAGCTGTTTTACAGAATGGGTTAAACTTTGAGTCTCTACATGTTAAAATCCCAAAAGATTTGCAGCTGTATTTGTAGCAAAATGGTGCCATTAAGAGCTCTGTAGGTGAGGAGGATTTTGAATTATATTTGTAATTTTTCATATTCATCTTGCAATAATCTTTCCACCTTGAAGTAAAAAATGCATAACCAAGTTTTTTCTGCATCTTTTGGAGATGGGAACTGCTGACCTTTGCTATGTTGAGTAGGCAAATGAAGGCAGTCCTATAAATGTTTAATGTGGGCAGCGAATGGCATATCTTGATCAAAGATGATTCCATTCCATTTTAAGGAGATGAAATCCAAAGTAGCTATATCACTGGATATTGAATTTCTCAGTTCATGTGTGAGAACAATACAGTTTTGTCTGGGTTAAGTAGTAGAAAGTTAAGGTCATCAGGGTATGTCCTTAAAATATACCTGAAGTCTTGCTAGCTGGTTGGTTTTGTCGTAATTAACATATACAGTTTTGTATCATCTTTGTAACAGTGGAAATAAATAATGCTTCCTAGTAATTTTAACTAATGGTACCATACCAAAATGCCAAGGTGATGTTTCGTGATTTTTTGCTTTGTTAATCTTGAGTGATTTTAATATCCCAATGGTCTCACTTAATAATCTGAATTATTGTTTTAAAGAAAAATACACTACAACCACCATGTTGCCACATGTGAGATCTAACCTGTTGTCTTGTGTTTTGTTTATTGGTTCTATATTATCAAAATGTGTGAAATATGGATGTGTAGGTTTATTGTATCCTTTATATGTGTAATACTTTGACATCATCTGTGAAGTTCTGCTTAATTTGTTTTATTAATTTTGTATTGACAGTTATGATTGATTGGTTTGTCTGTTATATATTAGGATTGTTTTAATTTTTGCTCTGTTGTGTTTTTTGTCATTGAAGATTAATCTGTCCTGAAATCCTGAGAATCACAGCACCAAAGCAAAGAACCACATTTAATAAAATGGAAAACTATGATTTAAGAATTGCAACATAAGGAGAAAGATGCCAGTGTATGTAATTGACATCAACAGCTAGGCCTTCAGTAAGCACAGTATGTGTGTGTATGTGTGTATATATGAATATATATATATATATTTATATATGTGTATATATATGTGTGTGTATGTATATGTATGTATGTATATATATGTACAGTGAAGAAAACAAGTATTTGATCTGATCTGCTATTTTGCTATTTCTCCCACTTAGAAATCATGGAGGGGTCTGAAATTTTCATCGTAGGTATGCACCTACGATGACAATGTGAGAGAGATAAACTAAAAAGAAAAATCCAGAAATCACAATGCATGATTTTTTAATGATTTATTTGTGTCATATAGCGGCAAATAAGTATTTGAACACCTGAGAGAATGAATGTTAATATTTGGTACAGTAGCCTTTGTTTGCTATTACAGAGGTCAAACGTTTCCTGTAGTTTTTCACCAGGTTTGCACATACTGCAGGAGGGATCCTGGCCCACTCCTCCACACAAATCTTCTCTAGATCAGTCAGGTTTCTGGGCTGTCGCTGAGAAACGCGGAGTTTGAGCTCCCTCCAAAGATTTTCGATTGGGTTCAGGTCTGGAGACTGGCTGGGCCATGCTAGAACCTTGATATGCTTCTTACGAAGCCAGTCCTTGGTTTTCCTGGCTGTGTGCTTTGGGTCATTGTCGTGTTGGAAGACCCAGCCACGACCCATCTTCAATGCTCTGACTGAGGGAAGGAGGTTGTTCCCCAAAATCTCACAATACACGGCCCCAGTCATCCTCTCTTTAATGCAGTGCACTCGTCCTGTCCCATGTGCAGAAAAAAACCCTCAAAGCATGATGATACCACCCCCATGCTTCACAGTAGGGATGGTGTTCTTCGGATTGTACTCCTCATTCTTCTTCCTCCAAACACGCTTAGTGGAATTATGACCAAAAAGTTCTATTTTGGTCTCATCTGACCACAAAACTTTCTCCCATGACTCCTCTGTATCATCCAAATGGTCATATGCAAACTTAAGACGGGCCTTGACATGTGCTGATTTAAGCAGGGGAACCTTTCGTGCCATGCATGATTTCAAATCATGACGTCTTAGTGTATTACCTACAGTAACCTTGGAAACGTTGGTCCCAGTACTTTTCAGGTCATTGACCAACTCCTGTCGTGTAGTTCCGGGCTGATTCCTCACCTTTCTTAGAATCATTGAGACCCCACAAGGTGATATCTTGCATGGGGCTCCACTCCAATTGAGATGGACCGTCATGTTTAGCTTCTTCCATTTTGTAATGATTGCTCCAACAGTGGACCTTTTTTCACCAACCTGCTTGGCAATTGCTCCGTAGCCCTTTCCAGCCTTGTGGAGGTGTACAATTTTCTCTCTTGTGTCGTTGGACAGCTCTTTGGTCTTCGCCATGTTACAAGTTAAAGTCTTGCTGATTGTATGGGGTGGACAGGTGTCTTTATGCAGCTAACGACTTCAAACAGGTGCATCTGATTAAGGATGATACATGGATGCAGGTGGACTTCTAATGGGCGGACTAACAGGTCCTTCAGGGTCAGAATTCTAGATGACACACATGTGTTCAAATACTTATTTGCCGCTATATCACACAAATAAATCATTAAAAAATTGTGCATTGAGATTTCTGGATTTTTCTTTTTAGTTTATCTCTCTCACAGTGGACATGCACCTATGATAAAAATTTCAGACCCCTCCATGATTTCTAAGTGGGAGAACTAGCAAAATAGCAGTGTTCAAATACTTATTTTCCCCACTGTATATGCACACACACATGCTGTATACAGGGGCATCTCAAAAAAATTATTATATAATAAAAAACATTACATATACTTTCAGTAATTTCAGAAAGTGTAATTCATATATTAAAAAAAACACATAAATATAATTAAATATACAGTGAAATATTGTTTTAAGTTCATTTATTTTCCAGTAATTTTATAAATTATGGCTTACAGATATTGGGGGGAAAAAAATCAGAGCAGAAAACAAAGAAGCTATAGAAGGCTCTCCTGCCGCATATAAATCATAATATGTCATTTTGGATTCAAACTGTGAATATAAACAGCGATTGAGTGGCTCACAAGGTGCAAACTGGCTAAAATCATTGTAAGAAAACCCTGTTCTACACTGTTGACATGAGCAACATCCAAAGTCACATGCAGCAAATCACAGTGAAATAAAGGTGCTGGAAAGAGAAGATTGTTACCTACTGCCTAAAAATCCCAACTGCTGCCAGATAATGTGGATATATTAATATTCCTAAAGAGAAATATGTCCATCTTTTAGGGAGCATGCAGCTTAAGCTTTTAACTCTTTTTCAAGATAAATAATGATGGATGTTCATTTGTTGTTTGCTTTGACTTTATTATTCTTTAGTTTAGTTGTTAAATTCCTAGTGAAAAGAGAGAAAGGTAAAGTCGTACATGAGAGAAACATTTCAGTTTGTGGCAAAAAATTTGTACTTAGAAGGAAAGTTAGGATGCATATGATGCAGTCCTGAGATTTGTGGTAAATGGTTGGTCTGGCCCTTGGGAGTTCAAACAGTAGCACAAACTGTACTAGGATCATTTTCCTGTATTTTCTTCTCTTTCAAGGTTGTTAAATAACACTGCTATAATATTGTTATCGTTAATCGTACCATATCATTAGTTTAAGGTTGATACACCCTGTGTGTGTACTCGAGGTCTGTGTAAAAAAAAAAAATATATATATATATATATATATATAACAAAAACAATACTGCTGATGCTTGTATATTTGTAGTCCTCAAATTTTAATTGGCTGTTGATAGAGAGATAGATAAAAGAAAAGCATGGGCTATTGTATTTATCTCTGTTTGTTCTTCCATGGTTCTTCAGCCATGATGAGATGAAGACGCAGTGGGAACATCCCAAGACAGGAAAGAAGAAACGTTGTGCTGGAGGTTTGTTTCATTCTGTTTTCAATATCCTACATGTGTTTCACTCAAACTCAGACCTTATTTCATTCTTTCAAACTGGGAAATGTAATATACAATATCATATCAGTTTTATCATCATTTGATGACTGTTGCAATTCTGTCAGTTTGGGTCCTTAAAACAGCCTTCAGTGTCAGCATGAACATACTTTTATTTTCTGCAATGATAGAAGAAACATTTCAAATCTTTACTGAAGTAAAAGTAGCAATACTGTTGTCTAAAGATAATACACATATATCTTTAGACAACAGTACACACACATATACACACACACACACACACATATATATATATATATATATATATATATATATATATATATATATATATATATACGCATCTCATTTTTGCATCTCAAGTACTTATGCATCTAATTTTAGAGTCATATATTTTCATGTCAGCATGCATATTAGAGCATCTTAATGTTATGATTTATTGTTGTGGAGCATATCTGGGATGAGTAGATTAAAACTGCATAATATTGTTTTTGTTTTAAGAATAATAATACATAATTAATCTACATTAATATACAGTATAAAGTACCCACACCTTTACAAAGAAAATAGCAGATAAAATCTTAATCTGAAAAATGTCAAATAAATGTAGAATGACCTCCAATTTGTACTGAAGTACAGTACTTGAATAATTGTAATAACTTATATTCCACCACAAATTTTCTGTATTTCTACATTTTTAAAAGGTAATAATGGTATCATGATACTTTTCTAATTGAATGGAGTTTTGTATAAATAAGTTTATTGCAACAGTTACAGCATATCTTATCAATTAGATTTTTCTAAAATAAAATGTTGTGCCTTTTCTCAGATTTACCGTATGGTTGGGAGCAAGAAAACGACGAGAAAGGACAGACGATTTATGTTGAGTAAGTGGCTTGATGGATGAACCTTTGCTGGTGTTTCTTTGTTGAAATAATGTTCCCCTTTTTTTCTGTTGTTTCCAGTCACATCAATAAGCGGACAACGTATTTTGACCCACGCCAGGCGTTCACAGTTGAGGATGTGGTGGTGAAGCCGAAGCGGTATGATGGAAATACAGCTGCTCTGGAGATTCTGCAGGGTCGTGACTTCTCTGACAAGGTCGTCCTCATCACTGGGGGCAACTCTGGCATCGGTGAGTATAACCCTCATGAACCTAAACCTTCACTGCACATGCAATCCCTGAGGACTAAACCAGCCTCATAATGGGGACCATAGAGTTGCTCTTAATCAGCTTCTGTCTTGATTGAAACCAACCCAAATATCCTTTCATTTACAGACATTTAACACTTACAGAGCCAGATTGTTTGTATACAATGCAATGTGGATCTTTTGGGGGGATTGTCAGAGTCTGGGATTTGATTAGCAAAGAAAAGTTTGTTCTAGAGCATTTTTATTTTTGTGCCTCCTCAGATGTAATAAAAACATAAATGTCTCTTTCTTGAGACTGATATACATTTTGCTTGTGGACTGTTGGTCTGGACAAAAATAGACTGTTTTAGTTTGAATCTTCAGCTTTGTGAAACATTGGTCAACATTACATTTACACTTTGAACCAACAAATCAATTAATTGTTTAAATAATCAAATGATTAATTGACTATCTAAAGGTGTAACCCTATTTTAAATATTATATAGTATTATTATTTAAGATTTTTTGATGGTTGAATATTGTAACCAACTCTGTCCTGAACAGAAGAACCAAATATTTATTTATTTTCATAAATGGAATGCTTTAAAAACCATTTTGCCAATTTGATTAATTTGAATTGATTTTGAATATTATATATCTTACAGATTAATCTAACAGATTGAATTTAGATACTAGTAAAATAACAAAAACACAAGTGGTAGTAATATCTAATTTCATGAAATAAAACTAGTTATCAAATTACAGAATGATAAGTTCAAGAAAAAGTAAAAAGAAAGTTATGCTCATCAGAATAGATTATTTTTAATAACCAAGTATAAAGTAGTAAAGAGCAAAAAACTAAACAACAAAAAGAAATTCAATATAATATAATAATAAGTACATTTCTTGATCATTTTCTTCAAGCACTTCCAGGTGCCATTACAGAGGTAAAACCCCCGACTGAGTGCAGTAGAGTGTGTTTCCATGACAACACCACTAGGTGGTGATGTGGTATCACGCTGCAGCAGAAGCCTCCACAGCCAAGCATTCATCAACATTAGCCTCCAAAATGTTACACTTGGACTCAACAAATCACTCCTTAATACCGAACATGATTGTATTGAAGTTCATTAGCTGGGCTGAATTGGATGTCATTGTTAACTGTAATGAATGGTGTCCATTTGTACCCAGCAAATGCACTATATAATGGTCTGGAAACAAAATGTATTTTCGCTTTATTTTAGTTTAAATTAGCACAAGTAGCGGCCATTTGTTCAGACGTGCTGCTTTGTTAGGCGTAGATAATGAAAGCATGAGGGGGAATCAAATAAACATAAAATCGTTAATTGTCTTTATATTCAAATCCTTTTTGTAACAAGGAAAGTCACAGCAGTGTAATTGCTGTGTGTGTATTATAAGAGACCAGAACATAGATTTACAGCAGCAGGGGGACGGAAGAAGATGAGAACTTGATTGCCTCCATGACCTGCTTCTATCTATCTAGAAACAAAATCAGAATACATTCTTTAGAAATAATACATTTTAAAATATAACTAGAATGGTATATGTTTAGTCACAAAGTAGACACAAAATAGTCAGCTTTATTATCATGTTCATGAAAGAAATACAACAAATCATTACATCTGAGGAAACCAGCTGCTCTTTTACATTTTGCTTAACAAATGACTTAAATAGTTAAGTAGTCAGTTATCAGAATAGTTTCTGATGAATCTTCTGTCAATTGACTAATTCATAAAAGGATTAATCTTACAGCATTAGAAAGATTTACTTTGTTTTATATGAAAAATAGAAATAAAACAGAAATTTAAAGAAACACTGAAAAAATTGAAAAAACGTGTCAAATACATAAATATTTTTTCTCTGATCATCTCATGATCCCTTTGATTAATATAGTGACTGCATGTGAAGGCCCCTATCTCCAGGTTGGGAATCACTGGAGTAATTAAATAAAGTCCTCTATGATTAGTGATTAAACCTATGTCTGAACTAAGAGCCAGCTGTACTTTCTGTAAAGAAGAATCTTTATGCAGCATCATTAGAAAATAAGAGTTTACACAGATAAACTGTTGGTTTCACTCAATATCGTCAATACCAGAGGGGGGATCACACAAAATCCTCACAGATAGTGGAAGAAGGATTCAGTGCTGCATCTTCCAGATCCACTGATATTTAATCCTGAGACCAGGGGAAAATGTTGTGTTTTAATCCTTTCTTTGTTTATTCCCTCCATCCAGTCTTTCTCCTTTTTTCACTTTCTTTCTTTCTTTCTTTCTTTCTTTCTTTCTTTCTTTCTTTCTTTCTTTCTTTCTTTCTTTACTTCTTTACTTCTTTCTTTCTTTCTTTCTTTACTTCTTTACTTCTTTACTTCTTTACTTCTTTACTTCTTTACTTCTTTCTTTACTTCTTTACTTCTTTCTTTACTTCTTTACTTCTTTACTTCTTTCTTTACTTCTTTACTTCTTTCTTTACTTCTTTACTTCTTTCTTTACTTCTTTACTTCTTTCTTTACTTCTTTACTTCTTTCTTTACTTCTTTCTTTACTTCTTTACTTCTTTCTTTACTTCTTTACTTCTTTCTTTACTTCTTTACTTCTTTCTTTACTTCTTTACTTCTTTCTTTACTTCTTTCTTTACTTCTTTACTTCTTTCTTTACTTCTTTACTTCTTTCTTTACTTCTTTACTTCTTTCTTTACTTCTTTACTTCTTTCTTTACTTCTTTACTTCTTTCTTTACTTCTTTACTTCTTTCTTTACTTCTTTACTTCTTTCTTTACTTCTTTACTTCTTTCTTTACTTCTTTCTTTCTTTCTTTACTTCTTTACTTCTTTACTTCTATCCTTCCCCCTTCTCCCTTTTAAGTCCTTTATATGGACTAAATGAATACCCGGGTCTCAGGAACATAAAGCTCAGCACCTTGTGGAAGGTGGAAAAGTACATTTACTCAAGTCCTTTACTTGTGTATTTCCATGTGATGCTATTCAATACTTCACTACATTCAGAGTGAAACATTTTTCTTTTTTCTCTGCTTTATTTATTTATTTCAAGTTGTAAAATTGAAAGTTACAATACATATTATATAATTAGTACACAGACAAAATGTAAATGTGCTCAAGTTAGTGCCATTGCTAATTTATGCCTTGAGTCCTTCGGTAGCTTCAGTTTGACATAAAATAATATATTTTATTATTCTTACTGTGTAAATTGTTTAGTTTTCTTGAAAAAAATGTGATTATGCATAGGCCTGCAACTTACAACTGTTTTAATCATCATCTATTCTATCAATTATTTAAATCTATATTATTAATTGATTGCTTAGTTCATAAAATAGTGTCAAATTTCAACCACTGTTTCTTAAAGTTATAGATTCAACCTAAAATGTATTTATGTAAGATCATCAGTTTACTGCTAAAGGACATTTTCTTTTTTAAGAAAATCTCCTTTTTTTGACAAAAAAAGTAAATTATTGATTATCAAAAGAGTTGGTGAATAACATTTATTTTTATTATATATATTAAAAATGTTTTGTAATGATTAGTTGGCAACTAACATTAATCGTAGCAGATCTAGGTATGCACTTTGTGTAAAAACTGCTTTAAAAATGCATTAAACGAATGTGGTATATTTGGTTATAATACTGTAAATTATTATGTATGGTTTTACTATACCCAAATTACCTAAAACTGATATACTTTAACATTAAAATGCTCAAGTTTGCTATTGATCTTAGTATAAGGAGGTTTTAAAGATAATACCTCTGTGCTTTTACTTACCTACTATTTGGAATTCAGGATGTTTACTTATTAATTAGTATTTTTAAGACAACATTTTTTCCACTTTGAGTTAAGTAAAGCTGAGTACTTTGTCCACCACTACTAATGAAGAAGGCAGCACTTGCTAGACTACATAACATGATATTATATAATTATAAAACTGTTTGTCTCTTTGATTTAGTGATTGAATATGTGGAACAGGAATTAGAGTGGAGAAACTAGTTTAAATTTCACCACTAGAGGACACAGAAGGTCCATGGAGTTGCTGTGGTTGAGCTTTAACCCTAAACTGATTCACACATGCTTATTTTTACCACAGTTACAGAAATATATGATGAAAAACATCATAATCCTTATTTACCATGTTGTATTTAATATAAACAAATTTGTCCTGAAAAGATAGAAAAAAAATCTTTTCTCCAAACAAATCTTTCAAATAATGTTGTTACAACACACAGGCGTTTTTAAGGCGTTTTACTCTTCGCTGCTTTATATACCCATATTAACATAACCTTTGTTTTACTCCACCACCTATTAAATATACAGCACCTGTAATTAACAGTATGTTGATAGTAATTGTTACTACTTCAGGGTCCTTTGACATTCCACCAGTGAAATGTGGTTATGCCAATTGGCTGGAGCCACTTAACATTTTAATGGCATCAATAGTGTTTTAATCCATGTGTCAAGGCTATTTCCATTTTCTTCAGTGCTTATTTCCTCCTACAGAAAATGTGACATTTTTATTAGTAATGCCGGGATATTATTTAATTAGGAAATTTACATTTCAGCTCTTTTAATTTAGTTCTTGTGCACACAAACATAAAAAGCACATATTTGACTTTATTTATGCATGAAATGTCATTGTGTCATCGTCTGTGGTTTTGTGAGTGTCCCTGAAGCTGCTGGGAGGAGACAGAAGGGATGCGGTTAGTCTCTCCCGATGTGATCATTGTGCTCAGCATCCGTCTTCCTCTCCCTGCTCTCTTTTGTAAATTAAAAACCAGTACTGACCTGACTGGTGTTTTTAATTGGAATAATGGAAATGAATGTTTCTCCTCTTGCCCTCCCTCTCCTCTTTAAAGGGTTTCTTACTCTTTCAGCCTTGTGCTTGCACACCTGTACCTCTGCATTGATTCCTAAGCGGCTTTGACCCAGGCCTGAGTCTCCTATCCATCCCCATTACACACTCCTGCTCTGGCTCTAATTCCCCTCCTATCAACTAACTCTCAGGTTATTTACTGGCCAGGGGTCCATGAAGCAGTTGTCCTTAAAGGGCCATTGTCGTAATACCTCTGGATCGCACATGTGAAAATCTTTCTTTATTAAGGCTCCCATTTTACAGAAATGTAAACGTTGATATCTATGTGATTAAAAAAAATATGGCTGCATCTATGTTGATCAGTGTTTTCCATAGCTGAAAATTCAACAAAAAATGTATTTTTACACAAGCTGAAGCTGGAACCAGACAATTTGGATTTTTTTTAAATGACTTAAATTGACTCATGCTTTAATTACAGTACCAATCTCTGAATCTCTGTGTGTGTGTGTGTGTGTGTGTGTGTGTGTGTGTGTGTGTGTGTGTGTGTGTGTGTGTGTGTGTGTGTGTGTGTGTGTGTGTGTGTGTGTGTGTGTGTGTGTGTGTGTGTGTGTGTGTGTGTGTGTGTGTGTGTGTGTGTGTGTGTGTGTGTGTGTGTGTGTGTGTGTGTAGTGGTTCCCACACTTATACAGCAGGTGCCATGTTGTTGTCAGCAGAACGTCTGTTACGTGTTACGTAGCGGTCAGAAATAACATATTGACCCTTTGTCTTATGAGGAGACAGGTAGACACATCCAGCGACTGTATCTACCATATGCTGTTTAATCCCAGCGCTGACATGTGACAGACTGAAAGATTTTTTTTATTTAAAGGTAACATGTCATTCAAAAGGAGATTTTAATTGCTTTTTTGATTATAGATTTATATAAATACTGCCCTTAGTTGCAGCCAGTCAAATCAATCAGTGAAGAAGCTCGTTAAAATTAATGTTTTTTTTTATTTTTAAAACAACATTTTATCTTGTATTGTATATAAAAATGTTTTAAAAAGACAACACTTTAACAAGAATATTGATAAGTAACTAATGAAAGTTTTTTATTTATTAAAGTGTTCTTTATTTGCAGTGTTTATTCTTTTTATGTTTAAAACTTTATGTTTCTGTCCATTCTGCACACCAGCTTTTTCCTTCGGTTGCTAAGCTTTCCTTGTTTTAAATGCATGCAATAAATTCCACATGCTGTTGTGTTTTAGGTGCAGGGTCAATGCTGGAATAAGACTCCAGGCAGGGGAATAGAAAGGATTTAGAGAGGAGCGCTTCATAATGTTTTAGTGCCTTAATGCTTCCGTCTCTGCAGTGTTTCAGGACTTTGAATGTTATTCTTATTCATGAAAGACTAACATTGTTCTATGTTTGTGTTGATCCCAGTGTTGTGTTATGGGGATTATGTGTCACTCCGCTGCTCTCCTCTCTCTGGATGGAGAGATCCTAAAACATATTCAGTGAGTTGCAGAGCTGGGGGAGCCTCTGTGTGCAGATTAAGCCCGGAGCCCAGCTTTGTGGCTGATCATTAGATTGAGGGAGATTTGTTAAGCATAACTGCCATCAAATTGGCTGCAAAGCTCTGGTATTTACTGCACTGCTGTTTATGAATAAGGACCCCCTTAAAGACCTGTGCAGTGATGCATTAAACCCGAGCCTCAGCAAGGAGGGGAATGCATTATTCATAGTGGGAGGAATTAGATGGATAAAAAGATGTTCCTGGTAAGGGTGGCATGTGGTGTCTGTGTCTCTGAGTGGCTGCGTGTGGTTCAGATGACATCCAGACTCTAGCTGTGTTTATATTCAGGAGCCTCCACTGCAAAAAATCAAATCCATCGAGTGAATAGATCTTCTATTTGATGCAATAAAGCCACCATAGAGTAGATCTACTTTTTTTTTCTCTTCTGTTTCATTCTAATCTTTAATTAAAAATAAAATTGTTTGAATTTTTATCTTATAATTTGGACTTTTTGTTGAATTTTAATATTTCTTCCATTTTGAAAACCCCTTCTTAAAATTAGCTATGTTGTCTTGATAATTCAATATAATTCTACTCAATATTAGAATAATTGTACCAAATATTTTCAACTGATTTCATTTCTTGCAGTGTGTGTGTCGCCTTTGTATCAGTGAGTGAATGGAGCCATTGAGGAAATTGAAGTAGGAGTTTTATTTTTTGTTCAACGGTCATTTCACGTCCTTTCTGATGAATGTATTTATGTGCTACGTAATGAGAACCAGTTATGGTTGGTTAGTCAAATTATTCAACTTTACTAACCTTGGATGAAATTTGCTATGCAGACCCAAACTGTTGTAACATGCAAAGAGTGTAATGCTGGAGGCCAGAAGGGTTCAATAATGATTACAGCTGTAATATAATAGAAGTGAAGTGGTTACAGGCAGTGGATGGAATACATATATGTGGTTAAAGGCTGTAGGAAAAATAAAATGAAAGGCTACTGGGTTATTGTGTGTAGTCAAGTAGTTTATAGACCTATCGAGTTTACAGTCTGCAGATGATGAGGGGATGAAAGTTACATGGTTGGGGAGGAGGAGGAGGGGGTTGATTACAGTGATGAAAAGAACCCCAATGCTCAAGGTGTGTGTGTGTGTATGTGTGTGTTGTTTGTTTATTTGAAAAGGGGGACATTGCATCATAATAAATATGTGCACAGAACAGACTTCTGTCTGTTTTTGGGTCAGCTGGTGGTCTGAGGCCTTGATGAGAGATTGTGTTGGAGTTGGATTTTGTCAGGGGGTCACAGGAAGAGAAGGCAGAGTTGTGTGTGTGTGTGTGTGTGTGTGTGTGTGTGTGTGTGTGTGTGTGTGTGTGTGTGTGTGTGTGTGTGTGTGTGTGTGTGTGTGTGTGTGTGTGTGTGTGTGTGTGTGTGTGTGTGTGTGTGTGTGTGTGTGTGTGTGTGTGTGTGTGTGTGTGTGTGTGTGTGTTGGGGGGGTAATAGAACCACTCCAGTGCTCTGGCCTGGAACAGCTCAACCTTGGGCTGTAATTACTAACCATACATCCCACTTTTGGGGTGACATCTCCCTTCTCATGGACTAATGGAGGGGAATTAGAGGGGATCTTAAAAGTTAGAAAGAGTAGGGCGGTTTGTGCTGTTCCTCACTTCTTGGGACAAGAAATACACAGCAGCTGTAGCAGGAACAGTTGTACTTATCACCCAGTTCGAAGTCTGATTGTGTCCAAAAGCAGCACCTCATTCACTTCACCTAGCCTTAAAACGGACGCCCCGTTATTTACTTTGTAACAGGCATTAAATTCAAATGTTGGACACTTCGCTGGCAGCTACACAATGCAACAGAAAGTATAGTATACAGCCACTTTTTCTGTTCCATTGTGTTTTTTTTCCTTCCAAGAAATCATGCTTTTCAATGCCAATAATTAATGCAAATTTAACCAAACCCATATATTTGTGGGGCTTCCCCACATTTCTCCACAAAAAAAATTGAATGCATTGTTAGTAGAATGTTGCATGTTTACCTGGGTGATAGGTATGGGAACTTGTTTGTTTATTAAAATCCCCATTAGCTACAGCACTGCAGCTGCTTTTCTCCCCGGGGTCCTCAAACTGATTTCACATAGTGACAGTGCAGTCATTACTACAGTGTATACAACACAACACACAGAAGAAAACTTTTTACAGTTTGTACAGAAGCACCACAACATCTCCTGTCCTAAGATCCTCATATCGTACAAGGTAAAGCACCCTAAAAACCCTTGTAAGGGGGAAAAAAACCTGAAAGAACCCTCAGGAAGAGTAACAGAGGAGAATTTCTCTTCCAGAACGAACAGGCTGCAGTAGATGATGTGTGCAGGGTGGAAACAATACATTCGAACAGGAAAAGTTTAATATTACAATAAAGAAATCTATTGAGTTGTGGTGTAAGTGGAGGATGAGGTGACAGGATGCTTTGCAGCTTCCAGGTGAACCAGGACAACAACAGAAGATCCTTTAGTGGCTGCCCTACAGAATGCTCTGATAATAAGACAACACAGAAAACACAGGGCAGGACTCTGGGATCCCAACAGATTAAAAAGTAAATCAGTGGGTCATAGTATTACAGATGGAAGAAAGAAAGGATCAGTTACATAACTGTAAGTAAGTAACTATAAGTAACTTTAATTCAGCTTAGCAGCTGCGCAGGACTCTTCTGTGAAGGTAGAGAAGATAAGATAAGATAAGACTTTATTGATCCCACAACGGGGAAATTTGTCTGTTACTGCAGAGTATAGAGTTAAGAAGAGAAAGAAAATAAAAACTATAAAGAATAAAAAATAAAAATACACAACACTATGTACAAAATTCATAGAATTTGTTGATATGTATACACAGTATGCATTATGGACATAGAATGGAGAAACAATACTAATAAAAGAAAAAAAGTATGCATAAGCAAAGCATATATACATACATACATGCACGTACATACCTACATACATACACATACACACATGTTTACATATTTGCATATATATGGACATACATATCCATGCGCATACACACATGTACACATACATAGCTAATGCATACTTAAGGTGCAGGGTGTGTGTGTAGAGAAAAGTGACGAGTCAGGGAAAAGTGACTACAGTGAGTACAGTGAGTGAGAACTGCATTAGTGGTGTAATTGTGTCAACAATTAAAAAGAAGAAATAAAGAGAAATTTGAAGGAACTCCTGGTTTGTTTTAAGTCATAGACGTTACATCAATATAAATAAATATCATGTAATCCTATATCACATATGAAAAAAATCAATAAATATCAACAGAATAATAATAAAATATAGATATAAGTGTCCGTGACAAATCATTGTTTGCACAATTAGTCAAATTTTCTTTTTCTTTCCTTTTTTTATTGAGTGTTAAGAAGTATTCATCAGGTTTCAAAATGAACATTTTGTGTCATGTTGGTTTCTTATTGTATGCGTGCGTCTGTGTGTGCGTGTGTGTGTGTGTGTGTGTGTGTGTGTGTGTTTGTGTGTGTGTGAATGATATATTATAAAAATTAATCTACCTATAATATAAAATCAGTCGATAGCATGTGTTTTTAATTGTTTAAACCTTTAAACCTTAGGGGTAAATTATCTGATACCAAGTTTTTATGGTTACACCAGATTTCAATGTATCGCCCAGTCCTAGTCAAGTATCTGGCGTGTTCTTTTTTCCCCTTTATTTTTGAGCGCAAATTGAACTCTGGTGAAAAAGGGGGATTGTGGGAAACTCGCCGCATTTACCCAGAGGTCCTTTAATGATCCAAATTGACTTCTGTTTGCCCAATTGTACTATGGAGCTTATTTTAGTTAAATGCCTCTTTGGATGCAGATCAAGAGAGAGAAGAGAGCAGCAGCAGCTCCGTTTGCCAAATAAACACGTTTACTGACGACGCTGGTAATGATCTCATTACATTGAGCCAATACACCTGTGTACAAAGGGGATCCAGAGAGAGGAGTGGCGGGGCCAGGGAGGACAAACAAAGCGTGAAATCACTAAATCACACTCATTATTGGGGGATATCAGGAGGGCCAGGATCCTAATGTACCATGAAGAGCATTCACTGCTTAATGGACATTTTACGCAATTTTTATGCATTTTATACATTACAGTAAAACACATTTTAAACAACAGTGGAAACGTTTACTGTATTTTTATGTTATGCTGTGAACAATCAAAGGATCTCCTTTAACTCAGCTGAACTGTGAGATCTTCATCTCGCAGCTCAGACTCTTCTTCTTTTCACATGTCTGTGTTTAACGTGTTGTAGTTGTCAGATTAGACAAAAGAACCTGGAAGTTCATTACAGCCCAGTGTAACCTCCTGTGGGTTGTAAAACAGCTTGTGGCGTTTGCTCCATTAAAGCAAAAAAAGCAAAAAAAAAAAACAACCCCCCCCCCCCAAGTCTGACCTCTTGTCATGTTCCATGCTGAAACAGGCTCTTTCTGTTGTTCACCTGACCAGGAACTCGTTTCACTCCCCGCCCTCACAACCGGGTGAGAGGGAGTCTCTGTTAAAGCAACGCCACTCTCGTTATTTCACAATTAATGTCAAGACCTTGTTATTTGTCATTGGAAATACACAGCTCAGGCGCTGCTGCTGTCGTTCCTGCCATATTCTAATTTGTTCTCCATTATGGAAAACACCGGTGTCGATTAATTTCACTTTCATGGTTTTGTACACACAACAAGTGAGTGTGAGGTGTTGTTGTTTGCCAGCAGCCTTACAGTCATCCTGTCCCGTTTATAAAGGCTCAAACAACCATTTACACATTTAGGCTTTCAATATCCTCCTTTAGTACTATACATGTATATTTTTATATCATTTTATAACTGATAGCCAATGTTTTTACACTTGTTTTATAGCTATTTCGATTCTCAAACCAATTGGAAGCAATGACATTTAATTCACAAATTTACTATTGTGTTTTTGAACAATGACGATTAAGAAAATCTACCAGATACATTTTATTATTAATCTTTTTACTTCTAGAATTCAAGTTAAATATCAGTGACAGTGTCGAGATTTTCATGACTTTATTATCTGCAGAGGACTGGAACTGCCTTAATAAAACAAACAAATAAATGAAAAAGTTAAATCAATAATCGTAGGTTCGGTTAACAAATAAATGTGGAGGTTTAGAACCTACATATTACATATTTTATAATTATTTTTAAATTATTTTTATTCTTATTTTTTTAAATTTTGTTTCTGTGTTTATATCTTTTATTTATTCATAAGCCATTTATTTTTGATTATGGCAGTGTCAGTCCTCCATGAAGCCCTGCTGCTCCACCTGCAAATTTAAAGATTGGATTTATTTACTCTGGGAGTCAAGGTGCTTTTTTTCCCATCTATCATGTTGTTTTTATTTTAATTTCCATTTCCTGTGAGTGAAATGATCGCCGCTCACAGCCACAGTCTCCTCCATTACACCTAATAAGGTGTCATATAATTTAATTCCATGCTTCACTTGTCAGGAAAGGCTTCTAATCCTACTCCAATTTTGAGTTTTAATAGATATTAGTCCTTAACACTCTCCTCACAATTAGGCCTCCCAGTTTTTCTCTTAATGAAAATCAGATTAAGATGTATAATCTAATTAGGGTTCATATTAATCCACCCTCTGATACACCCGCTGCCTCTCAGACCCTCTTTGCCACCATCAGATATAACGTCTGTCAGTTTGTCAATCAAGACCCATCATTTATTGGGTTGAGAAGTGGGACTGAACAATGCAAGGTGCTGCTCGGCTGAACTTTTCCAACGGGAAGGATAGTAAATGTCAAAGGGAATAAAAACTGAAAAAGTTAATCTCATAAATTTATTCAACCTACGGGTTGAAATGACCCATTTAGACTTGTAATTTAGAAATGAACTCCTCTCCCTCTATCTCAATTTTTTGTCAGTTTTATCGTGACTGCATGATTTGGATGTAGCCATGAAGGAGTCTCGGACTGATAAATTCTGTGCATATCACGCGGACCTCGTTTCATTGGGAGCCCTTATCAGAGGAGCTTTGATGCTCTGAAATATCACAAGAGGTTCCGTTTGAATGTCTGTTCGATTGTTCATCTCTGTAATGCTTCATGTTTTGTCTCTGCGTAATTACCAATATAATTAACAGCTTTCATCTTCCTCATCCTCAGTTTGAGCGGTGACACCTTTTTGAGAGCTGGAGGTCAGATCCAAAACTTTATCTAAGAAGAAGAAGAGGAGAGGGAAAAAGTCTTGAACCACAATAATTCAATCAGTTTCATCACTTCAGAGAGAAATTATTAACTTTCTGTAGGAGACCACTGGGTTACTCAATGAAATAAATTATATGGAAAATTGATAGGGAATTTAACTTGCGCATCACCACCACCCCATTAGATTCAACCCCTGAGAATCAAAGTTATCTTCAGAAAAAACTCATCTTTGAAGCATTGCTTGCTTCATTCAGCTTTTTTTTTATCTTCTCCTCATTTCTTTGTCTGACCCTCTCCTTCCCGTGTTTCAGGCCTGGAGACAGCCAGGTCTTTTGCTCTTCACGGGGCACACGTGATCCTGGCATGTCGGAACCTGTCCCGGGCCAGCAAGGCGGTCAGCCTCATACAGCAGGAGTGGGTGAGTGTTTCCTGATGACTTTCCTTTTCCTTCAATTGTGTAAAACACTATTTAAACACATCATTGAGCACTCAGCAGTATGTTCCTGAACAAGGGCACTGTAGTTTATTCTGTGTTGATCCTGCAGCTAAAAATACTCCAGAGTTCTAACTGTGTTTTAATCAGCAGATAAAAAAGACATCAAATTATTTGCATAATAATCTCTTGTTTGAGTATTTTTTTCAGTGACCAGCTTGAGTTTTTGGGCTGTTTTGCCTCAACAAGGTTTCAAAAAAATCATTGGTATCCACATCTCATATCTAGTTCTTAACATTTTTGTCCTATTCAGCTTGTCTGACCTGGTATGCCCTGTCGCCTCTGGAAAAATTAAGGCTGTGCTATATGAAACATCTGTTCTGTCTTCATCTTTTATCTTTTTTCCCTATACTTTGAATAGTTAAGGGCATTATCATATTGGTATTTTATACTTTTTTAATCTCTTTATGGCACATTTTGAAATTTGTGCTCTCTTTATGAAACAGAATACTTCATATTCATCTATTTCAAAAAGAGTGTATGTGTAATGTAGAGTTGCAACTAAAGACTATTTTGATAGTGGATTAATCTATTGACTATTGAAACAATCAAGTTATTTTGTTCACCAGAGCACCATAAAATGGTGTTAAATATTAATCACTGTGGCCAAAGATGACAATTCAACCTAAAATGACTTGTTTTTTTCCAGGCCAACAGTCCACATCCCAAAGATCATCGGTTTTATGATATAGAAGACTAAAGAAACCAGAAAATAATCAGAGAAAAGAAGCTGGAACCAGAGAATTTAAACATTTTCTTTTGAAAATGGCTCAAATCTATTAATGGAAATATCAAATATCAAATCTAATTATGGAAATATTAAAATAATTACTGATTATGTTGTAATTGGCAATTAATCAATGGATCATTGCAGCTTTTGAGGTCAGTAGATAATTGAGATATCTTTGATTCATATATTGAAGTTTCATTGCAAGAGATTTTAGGTGTTTTGGGTGAGCTCTGCTGACAGAGATTGGTAAAGTTTTGTGTCTCCACATTAGGCAAGAGAGTGAGAATAAAAGAATTAAAGTGAGTGAGGGAGAAAGTGAGAGAGGGCATCTGATAATTACCTGAGATTATTGCTCTAATATCGCTGCGCTTTTGACACGTCCCCAGATTTACGAGTGTGGGAAAATAAACAAGTGAAATGTGGGTGCTGGAGCAGAAAGAATAAGCCATTAGCACTCTGTTGATTACAGAGAGCAGGACTTGGAGAAGAAGAAGTGAGAGTGAGTGCTCGGTGCAGATATGGACAGAGAGAGAGAGAGGGAGAGGGCGAGAGGGAAAGGGAGAGGGAGAGGGGGAGTCAAACCCCTCTGAGCGAGAGTAGATCTGCAGTGTTTAAACTCAGCGAAGTCTCTAATTGAAGTATGCCCCTGGGGCTGTCAGCACTGCTCCACTCACTGAAATCCAGTGTACAGATCTATTAATGTAGCTGCTTTGTCTAAATGAGGAAGAGAAGCTCTGATTCCAAGCACCGGATTTTCCAGTCAAATTGATTTTCAAGCTTTAAACCTGGCACAGAATCATCTAAACCATACAAAAAATGCTGTTGATGTTTGTGTATTTAACAATCGCAAATTTGAAGAATAAATGACTGGTGACCTCTGCAGAATAAATGATCATCTTCCCTGTTTGTGTCAGAAAAGAGTTCAGGGAGCATGGATGACGAATTAGAATTCCCCCAGCTCGCTTCCTATTTCTTTCTAAAGGAATAACCCCCCCCCCCCCCCCCCCCCACCCACCCCCCTCATAGGCTAATGAATAAAAGTCACAATATCAGAATAAATCTTTGCAGCAAATTCTCCCCTCTGGTGACATTATTAATAGATTCAGGAGAAGAATAGAGAGGAGGATTAATCTTTAAGATGATGGATGGACTCTGCTCGCCTTCCCATGCTCCTACACTAAGGTCATTTTGATAAGAGGGTATATTTTGGGGTCCTCTGTACAAAAGGTCATCATATCTACTTCCAGGTCCAGCTCAGAGTTCCGCTCCGGCTGCCAGGAATGGAACTGCTGTCCCAATTGCAGAGGACCTCTGACCTCTAACTACCTGCTTATTATTACTCTGAACTCTCCATGAGTCTCCGGCTGTGTGTTTCAGCGTCGCTGCTTGGAGGTGAGAGTGATGGCTCGCCGCCGTGCATCTCAGTGCCGTGTACTAACAGCAGCTGTAATGGGGGGGTCACTGTGGGATAATGGGAAGGTCAGAACAGCCACTGACTGTTAGGAAGATCAGGGTCAGAAGCCTCATCCTTCCAAACCAATCACACGGCCACTGTATAAACAGAACAATACTGACAATTCTGAAGGGGCAAATCCGTCCTGTATTTGAAACGAGAAATGAAACATATTGAGAACTCTGGTGGTGATTTTATTAATATTCATTTATAAGTGCAGTGTTGAATTTAGTGCAATTTGACAAGAAATACATTTGTGTGTAGAGAAGTCAAACATGTGGCCTGGGGTGTCAGGGCTATTAAAGGGTCCAATACAGCCCACTGGACAGCTGTACAAAGTGTAGGGAAAAATGTTCCAGTTCCTGTTTTTTTTACAGAGCATGTGTATTCATTGAGAATCTTTCAGGATTCTAGGGATAAAATATTTACAGTTTTGATATGTAAATGATTTTTAAAGAAGGTACTTTGTACTTTTGTACTTTTTTTAAAGACATTTCTCCTGTTTTCTCAATTTTAAAATATTTCTAATATATTTTCTTCTTTAGTTTCTTTAGTCTTCTAAAATGGTAAACTGATTATCTTCGGGTTGTGAACTGTTGGTCTGGATAAAAAAACAAATATTTTAGGTTGAGTCTTCAGCTTGGGAAACGGTGATCAACATTTTACATAATTTTATGAACCAAACAACTACTCAATACATAGTTTTAATAATCAATAGATTGATTGACCATCAAAATAACTGTTAGTTGCAGCCCTTATTGTGGGTGGGGCTTATATTCCAAGAAATATCATCATCTCCCGAATGCGTTGTTCTATTGCAACCTCCTTTGGTGGACATGTGAAGACAGTGACCTATAATAGTACCTATAATAGTAGGAATCCATATTTCTATGTGTATTTATGACTCTCCTACAAAGAGTTTTCATCCTATTCAATTCACATTTGGCGGAGGCTGAGAACCTGAGGAAGCACATTTTTGAATTTGAAGTGAATCGGATGAGTGGGTACTGAGAATGCTGCAAGCTGCGATACCGTGGAACTTGACACTGTTCTAGTCTTTAACTAATTAAATTTTGCACATTATACAGTTTGCATGTGAATTTGAAAGCTCAGCATTATAGAGCTTAATTTGAGCTTTGAACAAATGGGATACCTGTTTGTGTCTTGCTTTCCTTCCTTAAAATGGCTTCTTGCTGTGTTTGTGCCGTTACTGGTGCTTCAGCTGCATCTCCACCTCAGACCTGATCTGAGCAGAACATGCAATTCTCTGCTCATGCTGGGAGGTGAAAGCTGTTCCGCAGGCTCATTAGGGGAGTTTAGAGTGGCGGAGAGGGGATAAACATTTACCTTATGATTGTGTTTTACAATAAGCCTTTTATAGGGTTCAAAGGAGGCTGTTTTTACAGGCTGTGAGAAGCCTCAGTAAAACTAGGAAGCAGCAGACGGGTGCTGAGAAAGATGGAGGGAGTGAAGCGTTGTAAGAAAGATATGCGGCAGAAAGAGATGAGCCCGTTTAAATTTAGAGACCCAAACGCTTTACTGACTCATACTGACAAATCTCATTTTGTGGATTTTAATAAATTTTGCTTCATATTATTGCCATATAGAATCCTTCAAGTCACCCCGCTGTGTGTAAATCTCTCATCTTTCTGTAACTCATGGCCTCTGCCCCACACTTTAACTACACAGCCGCTTACCTATCCATCTCCTCACCTATCGCTGATTCCACTCACAGTCCAGGAAGCTTAAGTTGCTGGTTAACAACCAAAGTGTTGCCTTTGTGCCAGAGATTTATTTTTCCTGATTGCCTTTAAAATTCTGCTTATCTTTTCCTCCAACGTCTCCCTTGGTGAGGTGTAATGGACTCCTCTGAGATACAGCGGGCCGGGGTGGTGGTGGTGGGTGTGGGCTGACCAAGGCCCTTGGCCCCAAAGTGGAATACAACACACACACACACACACACACACACACACACACACACACACACACACACACACACACACACACACAAAAGCACAAACAAACAACAACAAATGTGGAGCATGTTGTTATTTTATAATTTCTTTCATTTTTTAATTTTTTACAAAACGCTTTTTTCCCCCACTGCCCTGTTGTACAACAAATGCTAATAAGATGCTTTGTAAGGGCCTTAATTAGCGAGCTAGTCCCTGATTGCTTTGCTTGTTTTTGTTTTGTGTGTGTGTGTGAGTGCGTGTGTGTCTGTGTGTGTGTGTGTGTGTGTGTGTGTGTGTGTGTGTGTGTGTGTGTGTGTGTGTAAGGGGGGTATTAATTTGGTTGTGTGCCACTGAGGAGAGTTCTGTCAGGGTCTGCTCTGGAACCAATTAGGCTAAAGCTCAGTGTCCACAGAGGCTGCTGGGAGAAAAAAAGCTTGCTGCTGCTCACAATGTCAAACAGCATTAACACAGGCCGGAGCAGCGGAGAACAAGACAGGGATGATAGGTGATAAGCAGCGGTCACTGAAACTGAGGCGGCCGGACCAGACAGTTGCTATATCTTCCCTCTATACAGTCCTACTTCCTGCAACAATCAGATTCAAGCCGTTAGATCTATAGAAATATCTGTATCATATAGTTCTATAGATAATGTCCCACTGTAGATACGGTTTCACTGTTGTTAGATAAGGTAACAGCAGAATCAATGAGACACAGTGTTCCTTTCTGAGTGTCTGCTGCTATTTCAGGTGACATGGAGGTGGCAGAGGTCTTCAACGACAGACAGAAAGAAGGCGGTCAGCTCTTGTACCTGATATTTCCTGATATTTCACCATGGCTTTTCCTGTCTGTCTCATGTTTGTGTGTCCCGGCCTGCATGCGACGGCATTCTGCATGAGTCCTGCAGTTCTTCTATAACAATCACACTTGTTCAGAAAGAAAAAGTAGTGTGTGTGTGTGTGTGTGTGTGTGTGTGTGTGTGTGTGTGTGTGTGTGTGTGTGTGTGTGTGTGTGTGTGTGTGTGTGTGTGTGTGTGTGTGTGTGTGTGTGTGTGTGTGTGTGTGTGTGTGTGTGTGTGTGTGTGTGTGTGTGTGTGTGTGTGTGTGTGTGTGTGTCCGTGTCCGTGTCCGTGTCCGTGTCCGTGTCCGTGTCCGTGTCCGTTTGCCTGGTGCATAACCTCCTTTGTCAGTCTGACAGGCCGCTGTTCCCCCGTTGGCCAGTGTGCCACGCCATACTCCTCCATCTGAGGCCAACAGGAAGTGACACATGAAATGCTGACCTGGTTGGTCGTAACAACCTTCAGGGCCTCGGGATGCTGCTCATTTTGTTCCCCTCCCCACCTTCTCTCTCCCTTTTTTCATCTTTCACAAAAGCCCTATAAGACTCCTGTCCCCTTCTGTTCAACTTTTCCCTTTTACTTCATTCCCGCTTTTCCTCTTCTTTTCTCCAAGTCCAATTAATCATAATTTTTAGTTTTTTATTTTATCTCATCAGATTCGAAAATGAGGTTTTTATTCTGTTCTTGTGATTTCAAGTTACTACAAATGCAGATTTTCTAACGAATACCAACACAATCATAAAACTCCCTGTTTATTATAATTCTTGACAACTCACACATAGTTTATTTCATGTGCTTTTGCTGACACGCTGCTGAAGCTTAGATAAATCCAGCCTCGTTTCAGATTCCACAGACTATACTGACATTATACCTGCACCTCCACCTCTGCTGCAATCTCAGGTACATCCACTGAAGCACTGAGGGAGTGGTGGTAGCTTGCTCTTATTTCCTGGATGCATCATGCAAATCATTTCCTTATTGCTTGTAGCATGTGTCTGTCTCTCCTGAAAGATCTTCTCTTCTTCTTTACTTTAGTGATGTTGAAGTTACTGCCATAACATGAATATGTTTTAACACCACACAATTTTTAGGATGCCAATAATTAGGACCAGGATGAATAAAGAGGAAAAGGAATTGAGCTGTGGACACTGACTCTTATGATAGTAATCTATCCATCGAACAGTCACTTGTAATCATTTCCCAAAGCTGAAAATTGAACCTAAACTGTATTTTTCTTTTGTGCAGACTAACAGTCCACAACCCAAAGATCATAAGTTTACTATTCTAGAAGATTTTTAAAAAATCTAGAAAATAATCAGATTTCAGAGGCTTGAAAACTGCTTTTTAAAGTCATTTATGATTTTGTTGGCAACTAATTGATTAATCTACTAATCACTGCAACTCTAAAGAGGGAAAAAAGTTGACTTTTCAAGACTGATAAGGATCTTTTTTTCTCTTTTCTATTTGAGTATGCAAACTCTTTCTCATGCCCAAGTCTAATATTCCTCCGTATTTATGTATTTTAAAACTTAAGATGTTGATAACCGCAAAGTTAGTAATAATTACTATGGATGTGAACTGAATCTCCACTGGATAACTTCTAGTCTTAAAAGTTGGGGTAAGAAAAGAATTTGTCGATTGCTCTTTGCAAACACAACATTCAAAGTTGGCAGGTGAGAATGGAAGTGAAACTTAAACAAAAAGGGTCCAAACGAGAACAATGCTAGTGAGTCAGAGAAATAAAAAGATCTGTTTTTAATTCTGCAGCAGTGAATATGTTGTAAAACACAGATGAAAAATCCAGACCTCACCAACATAAGTCCTCACCACGCTGCAGGAAGGCGCAGATCTGTAAACTATCCCTGTGCATCCACACACACACACACACACACACACACACACACACACACACACACACACACACACACACACACACAGTATAAAATGCAGAGAAATCATTTATAGTGGGTAAGAAGTGATTGTTTACTGCTGCATAAGGGTATATAATATTTATTTAGGAAATCCTGTGTGTTCACCCTTTTTTAACCATTTGTTAATTACACAGTTAACACAAGCATCCTCCCTAGTTCCAAACCGTCATAAATCGTAAATCAGGCTTAACAGTGAGTGAGAGAATCCTGATTAAACCTACAAACAGCAGCTTTTAAGAGGAACAAATAAATATGGCAGCAGCCTGCAGCAGGTAACACAGACAGCCAGTTAGAGCTGTAATGAATAATATCACATTAGTCACCAACTATTTAATAATGAATTGAGTTATTTTTAGAAAGAAAATGTCCAATGTCTCTAGTTCCAGCTTCTCAAATTTAATTATTTTATGGTTTCTTTTATGGTTATTCTTTTCTTTTTGGCCCTGTTGGTCTGGACAAGAGTTAAATCTTCAGCTTTTAGGAAACCTTGTCAACATTTTTACACCATTCTGTGAACCTCTTTGTACGTTTCCTGCAAGTTGTCTCTACTTTGGGAATGAAACTACATCCTTGACTGGCATGTCCTGATGAGTAAAAAGAGCAGATAAGCTAGATAAAATGAGGAAAACACTCTTTCCCCTTAAACATATTCTCAGATCCAAGCAGTCGAACAAGTGCCGGAACTACAACAGGAGGATTTACTGTAATTTACCGCCAAGGATTTCTTTACATTACACAGATGACGGTTACAATGCAGCTCGTGGGAATACTAAAGGATTCTCCATGCAGGAAGACCGTTAATATAGGAGTGAGGAGTTGAAGAAGAGCCTGGAGGTTTTACAGCAGTAAGCATTTTGTATGTGTATTATGTGTACATCAATGTAAAACACTCCAAAGTACAGTATGTGCCACGAACATGTGTGTGCACACACGCCTGTCCACATAGTGTATATTTAAATGCTTGATTATACATTTTGCATAGCTTTGGGACATGCATCACTCTTCCCAGACTGCTAATAAAGTGACCAGGGAGATGGGGGAACCTAAATGAATCCTAAAGTGCCTGGCTTGCATTCCTCACTCCCTCACTCTCCCTCACTGCTCTGCTTAGTTATTTCAGCCTGTTATGTGAAAATCTGTGCAGCCGCTCATCTCCGCTCCTCCTGTCTGTCTGCTACGTACAGCCAGGTGCTCTGTCTCTTGTAGAGGCGTGGCCTGCTCCTAATTGCCTGGATCACGGTGAACTATGGGCAAATGCTCCATGTGAAGGAGCACCGCAGAGGAATAATTTTGAATAAATCACATAGTTAGCCGGGTGGTATTTTCTGCTAAATAAGCAGTTTGGCAACCGTCTCACATGGAGGTGTGAGCGTTAGAATGACGGGTCACTTGCCATAGGTCATGTTGGGGAGGATTTAAATGATGTCACTGCCACTGAAGGGGACATGTTGAGGAAGGATGTGTAAGGCAGCACCTCTTTGTTGTTTGAACCTGACAGACTCTCATCCTTCACTCTCCGGCTTGCCCCTCTGAAGGAGGACTCATTGCCCTGGGACGAGAGCTTCTTAAGAGGAGAGAGGTGAGAGGTGGCTCGGATCCTTCTTCCTCTTCCTCTTGCTAGCTCTCTCCCACTCTTTCTGCTAGCAGAGAATGTTTTTTTATTGAAGTCTTGGAAGTGCTGACCACAGAGAGACAAGTCCAGCACACACTGTAATGTTCTAATTCAGGAGATGAGCCAGTTGTAATAAGCTGCAGCCAGGTAGACTCAAGCTAAGCCGATGTCTGCAAACAGGCAAACATAGTAAGCGTTGAATGCAGAAACCATCTGGCAATGAGCTATAACATTTATCCGCTATTACCCCCGAGCTCTTTTAGCATCTTTAGCACAGTTTGAAATCAGCACAGCCCTCAGATCCCATGATAAAGTTTATCCAATTAGATGTAATTTTGTGTATTTGAAATCATCTGATGTTGTCTTTAGTCATCTTCCATGTACCAGTAAGAGTTATTAGAGTAGGCATGAGATTGGAGCTTAATGATTTTTGTGTTTAGTGTCCAGGCCTGGCTGCATTTTTAAGAGTAGGAGAGGAGCATGTGAACATGGAGCCTGTTGTCTCTTTCCATTTGTGATAAAGGATGGAGGAGGAATCGTCCTCTCAGACTCTTTTACAGCAAGTCAACAACTGCCTCGCCCCGCCACTGACACAGTGACTCACAAGTTTCAATGTCAGCCAGTTAAGTTAAACGTTCATATCAGCTGAAGAGAAGGCTCCATAATGAAAGAACAGAAAGGCAACTACGTTTTAATGTTTTCATTTTGTTTTATTTCATTCTCAGGAAAAAATATTTTACAAATCAAAATAGAGAGAATCAAAAACACTAAGTTAATTGCAAATATCTACATCCTGGTGTAAACACTGAGTTTATATTACAGACACATATCATGGTTTCACATATACAAAGACATAAACACATAATCAATTTTTACATTACATCTTTTCCTTGTATTTTTTATTATAATATCCTTAATCTTTGTCTACTTACAAATATACAGTTGCTGTTGGTTTGAAACTATATACCCCAAAAACCAGGAAATAATAAACATAAATTAGTGTGTCTTTATATTTATCTGTATGTTTCAGGACTATGAGAATTTTAATACATTTCATCCATTTGTCCATTTTCTATATTATTCCTTATTCCTCACTAGGGTCATACGGGTCTGCTGGATGCAATCCCGGCAAAATTCAGGTTAGAGGCAGACATACACCCCAGACAGGTAGCCGGTCTACCCTGGGACACACCCACCATTCACTCACACACTTATACCTACAGGCAATTTAGAGTCTCCAGATAACCTGAGCATGTTTTTGGAGTGTGGGAGGAAGCTGAAGAAGTGCTACCCACTGTACCACTATGTTGTGCTAATACATTCTATTTATCACATATTTGTAAAAATCCATAGACAGACCGACGGTGTCCAATAGCATTGATTAATAAATTGAATAAAACAACTAAATATAGAGATGAGAATTTATGAGAGTAAAAGACTAAAATTGTTCAAATATCTATATCCTGAAATGTTTTAATAATCTCCATGAAACTCAATGTCTTATGTTTTTATCTATACCTAGATGCTTCATGGAACATTTTAATTGGATTTTTTATTATTTGGTCCAAGACCAAAAAGCATCAAAAGTTGAAATATTGAGATGAAATTTGTAAATTTTATTATTGTAAAAATTAATTTTTGTTAATGACATTTGGACTTAAGGTAAATATTCCTCCTTATTTTCTTAATCCCCTAATATATTGCCCTGTGAGAATATTTCAGCATAAACTTCTATTTAAATAGGTTGAGCACATCTTTTCATACACATATTAATTCAGCATTTTATTTAACTTTTTTCAACAAACCACAATAGAGAATTGACTTATTAAACAAATTTAGATCAGCCACTTGTCTAGTACATTCTTGAGCAATAAATACTTTTATAGCTTTTTATTTTAAGATAAAAGTGGCTAGTGTTTTAGTGCAGAACTCTGCAAATCATCTTTCTTGACTGTGTTAAACCTCTTTTTGCTGATGTGGCTGAATCAGCCTGTGTCTCTGATGCTTGTTTTGTGTTTATAGGATTTCCTCTGCAGTCAGGTCTCATGGAAATGATATCAGTGAACAGCTCCAGGCGTCCAAACAGTCCTGCCTCAGGCACAGCTATCATTATTTTCTTGTGTGTGTGTGAGTGTGAGTGTGTGTGTGTGTGTGTGTGTGTGTGTGTGTAAAAGTATGTATGTGTTATGTGTGTTTGTATGTGCTTTGACACAGAGTTAACACTGGTTTACAGCTTAATCAGTCTGTGTAACGGAATGCATATTTATCAGAGAGAAAATTCATGCTCAAAGAATCAGGCCTCAGCCCATACATCATTATCTCACACACACATACACACACACACACACACACACACACACACAGATCCACATTTCATTAGAGAGGCAGATTCAGGCAGTGGTAGATTAAAAACAACGTGTGTTTTTACAGGCCCATAAATCAAGCATGGGACAAGGGGGATTCATTTAGAGAACAGCAGAGTTGTGGCGTAGTTGCCCTCACGTGACTAATGCTTAACTGCGATACTTTGATACACTGCCTTTTTATTAGTTTCATTCTCTCCTGCCCCATATCAATGATTATCTCTCAGCTCACATCTGACTTGCAGAGTAGGTGAGATGTGTTCATCACCAGTGATGAAGCCTATAGACACATGACCTACAGGGCAGCCTCAGTACCAGGATCCCAGGCTAAAAGAAATATTCAGATCTTTTACTTAAGTAAAATCTCCAATACAGCAGGGTTGCAATTAACGGATATATTGATAGTCTATTAATGTATTGATTATTGAAATAATTAATCAATTAATTATTTGGTTCATAAAATGGTTTAAAATGCCACTGTTGTGCTGTCTTTTTTGTCGAGATCAACAGTCTACAACCCACCAGTTCACACTGACCGACGAAAGAAACCAGAACCAGAGAATTTGAAAAAAAATGAGTCGAATTGATAATTTATCAACATAGTTGTTGATTAATGTAATTGTTCACGACGAATTGATTGGATAATTTTTGCAGGTTTACAATACACAAAAAATACATACAAATATTTCATTATAAGTACAAGTTTTTCATGAAACATACTGTTTACTGAAAAGAATGACAGAAAAATGTTCTAAAAGTATTAAAGTAAAAGTACTTATTTCATCCATCTGACTTACATATAATTACAAATATCCAAAGATGGCAGTACTTATAAATACTAAAAATATAGTTTAACAGAATATTAATAATATAATAATAAAATATATACATTTTCGTAAAAGATTAAAATCTGCATTGGTAAATAAAGGTAACTAAAGCTGTTAGATAAATGTAGTGGACTGAAGTATAAACATTCCATACTCTAATAAAGTACATCAAAATTATATTTAAGTATATTACTTGATTCTGAGTAGATATAGTACAGTATAGCAGTTTTGTGAGTAGATGTAGTACACTATTGACATCATCAGATTATTAATATGCAGCATCAGTGTTTAGCAGCATGTTACTGTTGTAGCTGCTACAGGTGGAGCTACTTTAACTACTTTATATACACTTAGCTGATTTGTCCACTGGTTCCCAACCTAGGGGTCAGGACCCTCCAAAGGGTCAGCACATAAATGTGAGGGGTCCTGACATGATTGGTCTTTTTCTGATTCACTAATCTGTTTCACTTTTGGGACTTTTCATCTAATCTTTGATTTTTGGTGATATATTGGTAATCATTTGAACATTTATTGAAATAAAACATGTGGGTTAAGTTTAGAGGTAACTGTCAACTCATAATACTGAAATATTTTTTTTACATTGACTACATGATACTATAATATTTTACTTTGTTGACTCATAACACTGCAATACTTTAATGTATCTATTCAGAATACTGCAATAACGACATTTGCTTTCATTCAGGACCATCATCTGTATTTATTGTAGCTCATAAAATATGAAATGTGAGTCAACCACACTGAGTAAGACGTCAAAGACTCAATCAATTGACTGGGTTTATCTTTAAATATGTGTTGGATTTTAGAACGTCTGATCTTAACACTGAGTCAAATCTGCATCTGAAAGAAATTGGAGGAGGACAAAGTACAAACTTTACTCTAAAATATAGTGGTGTAAAATACTTGAGTAGATGTACTCAGTTGTGTTTCTTTTGTTTTGGATGGTAACCAGGTTATATTCTCTTTTCATGCATTGACCTGTGGGATCACTGGATCCAGACCAGCAGGGCTTTTAATCTGTTATTGCTGTTTGGGCTGCGCATCGCTTTCAGAATGGCACTAGTGTTTTAATGGTGTGTGAAGCACTCCTATAAAATGTGTTGTTGATCGGTGATGTTATGGCATAAATGCAACATCACACACCCACATGTGCTCTCCCTCTTCCTCTGTGATCCAGCTGCAGTTCAGCTCTCTCTGGTTCACCTTTATGTGTGTGTGTGTCCGTGTGTGTGTGTCCGTGCTTGTGTGTCCGTGCGTGTGTGTCCGTGCGTGTGTGTCCGTGCGTGTGTGTCCGTGCGTGTGTGTCCGTGCGTGTGTGTCCGTGCGTGTGTTTAATCCCTGTGTTTCAGCTGTGTGTCGTTCTCGGTCTCAGGCTGGAGAGCAGGTGTAATTTCCTGCTGCACTAAAACCCACAACAAGTGGCACCAGGGGAGAGGTGAGCATATTACAGGTTCAAGCAGTTCTGCTCCCCTGGACCACTGAGATCTACAGGCTTGCCTGACCTGTGACCATGTGTCTGTGTGTCTGTGTGTGTTGGGGGGAGGGAGGGAGGCTCAGAGGTCTCGCAGCTGCCCCACTTGTGTTTCTTTCATAGTATAAAGCCTTTATTAGTGTCCGAACCCATCTGGGGGGCCTCAGGGCAATATTACTTCACATGTTGCAGGCAAGAAATTAGTGTGTTTTTGTGTGTGTTTGTGTGTGTGCGTGCGTGCGTGCGTGTGTATTTACAGTAACTTTAAGATAAGTGACTATATTGACGCAGGTTAGAAGGTGAACAGGTTGGGTAAAAATATCAAAAAATATCTAATATCTGTTGTAAACCAGTGAACACAATTTGACCTTTAACCTTTGACTCCCTCCATGTAGACATGGAGGGGGGGGGATCAGCTGATTCCGTCAGAAATCAAAAATGTTGCTTTTTCATTACAGAAATGGTGTTCGAAAGAGTGTCATTATTTTGTATTGAATATTTTTTTATTATATTTTATCATGTCGTTTTATTTGTACACACATGTACATCGCTACATGTTCTTCAAACTGACAAATCTTGATTTGACAAAAACTTTGTTAGACAGAAAATTTACTTTTTTGAAAACGTTTTGTGATTTTTAAAATGCCCGACCAGTTAATTTTAATATTTGTACATGTAAAATATGTGTGTATGTGTGTCCCCGCATTCTAATCAGCATATTTTTCAGCCTTATATAAAAAGATATACCAGCAAAAGTCTGTTCCGATATAAGCTGTGAACTGAACAAACATTAAACTGACCAGCTCATCACCTGCAGGTGTAACTGAGTAATTTTTACTGGACTACAGAGTATTTTACATTTCACTCTTCTTCTGTGAGAAACTGTAAAAACGCCACTAGCAGTCAAGCTTTTATGGAACTTAATGTAGCAGACACAATATTATTTTCCATCTAAAGTCTTCCCCTAAACTCTGATATGTTAGTGCACCATTAGCAGCTCTTTATTGGCTTTGGGAAAGTCTACATTCCAGCACCTTAATGTTTTTTTCCTGTTCACTTGTGCAGCGCCAGGTGTAACTCACAACTATCTCTACACTCCAATACAAGAACACTACTGATTCTTTACGTATTTTTCTTCTCCATGGATCAGTCATTGCTGAGGAGAGTGACTGACTTATACTTACAAGATTAAACTTTTAGCCTTTTTTTTTAGATTCTGTGCATGTTTTCTTAACGTTTTAGGAAAGATTGTTTTTTCCTGTGACACTACTTAGAAATATAAAAAAATGTTTAAAAATAGAGTGATTGATAAATATAAAACTGAAAATTGGGACGGTTGCAATATGGTCATTTGACGCTAGGGCTGCAACTGTTGATTGTATTGATAGTCAATTAATCTATCGATCATTGAAACTATTAATTCATTGTTTGGTTCATAAAATGGTATAAAATATGTAAAACACCATCAACCTAAAGATAATCAGTTTCATCAAATCATTATCAAAAAAGACTTGAAACGATGAGATGAATGACTGAGATGAGCAAACTACGACAAGGAAGGAGACTGGACTAATGGATGGAGGGGGGATGGAGGGAAGAAAGGAGAGGCGGGAGGAGAGAGAAGTGGAAGGAGATGCGAGAAGTGGACATGGAAAGTGGACAAACGGAGAAGAGGTGGAAAGAGAGAGGTGGAAGAAGATGGGAGTGAAAGAAGAGCGGAGGGGTGGAAAGGAAAAGGAGATGTGGAAAGGAGACAAGAGAGGGGGAAGGAGATAGGAGAGCGGAGAAATAGATAGAAGGTGGAAGGAGAGAGGAGAAGTGGAAGAATAGGAAGTGGAAGGAAAGAGGTGAGGCAAAAGGAGAGAAGAGGGGTGGAGGAAGTGGAAGGAGAGATGAGAGGTAAAAGGAGACAAGAAAGATGGAAGGAGAGAGGAGAGGAGAGGGGAGGCGGAAGGAGAGAAGACTAAGTCGAGGAGGCTCATCCATTACATCCAGCCCAGGGGTCGACTTCAGTAAGACTGATTCAGAGCGATCAGGTTTGGACTCCATCACCCATAAATCCTGGCGTGTGACGCTGATGGATGTGGGCCATAAAGCCTCCCGCACTGGCATGTGGAGAGCAACACAGAGAACCATGGGAACACGTCGGTGCTCCAGGTTAATGTCAACGAGGCCCAGGAGTGAAAGGGGGATGATGGAGGGAAGGCAAGACGAAGGTTCAGGGGCAGAGCGGAAAGGGCAGACAGTGGGATGTGAAGCAGTGCAGGAACGGCGGGAACACGCTAACAGAATTTGCCATGACACTGCAATGATTTAGCTGTCATCACTCAGAGCTTAAACTCATGTTGCTCAGAGCGCAGCGACATGTCCCTGCAGCCCATTGATAAAAAATGAAGATCTAAAATATCCTCTCTGACACTCTTGCTTTGATTTATTTAGTCACATCTCTGAAGGTTGGTAATAACGCACACATGTAGTACATTTTTTTGTAGAGTGTTTTTGTAGCATAATTAATCCTTGTCTTCACCATTATTGTGTTATTGTGCGTCTACGTGGTGTTTGATGCGTGACCAAGATGAATATAGCTCATTAAAAGCAGCCTCGTGATTATAATGGGGCCAAATACAGGAACTGCAGACCTTGCTCGACAGGAAATGGAGACATGTATACTTCCTCATTAACAGAGCCCCGTTTGGGCCATAAAGCCGCGTCCCAGCGCGCGGGAAGAAAATGCCCTGATTAGGGGGGTGGAGGGGCAGAAAGCCCTAATGAAGGCTTCCCAAACAGTCATTTATGATATTGGTATGGCCGGCGTGGTGACTGGGCCTGTGGGATGGAGCCTGGCTTTTACCCAGATATGGACATGAGATACGGATGCAGTATATTTGTATGGATGGGAGGGATAAGCGGGCTGGGGGAATACACATCCACAACTCATTTGCAGGAGTCGGTTTTACTAGGTTGCTGTTAATGGAGATGAGCTTGTGTTAAGAGCCAAGGGAGACGCTAATTTAACATAAAACCAAAAGAGGTCTGTGTGTTTGTGCTTTTGTGTGTGCCCACTTTATTCTGTCTCCAACACTGACCATCGGTTCCCATAAAAGCTTTCTGTATCTATGTGAAAAGAAACATTTGGGAATGATGTCATTTATCTTTTTTATTCACATTTAAAAGCAGTATGTATGCCATTACTCTATTGTTTTTGTGGAAATTTTATTCATGAAGGAAAAAAAAAAACTTGAGATATGCAGTCCTGTTTTAAAGTTTTTTTAAACTGACAAAATGATTGCTGCAAAATTAAAGTATAATCACACACAGACAACCAAAAATGTAAAATAAAAATTAAATAACAATTAAATAAATAAATACTTAATGATTAGGGATGCACCGATGTGAAAATTTCGGCCGATATCGATATCCGATATACATATCGGCAATCACTGCCGATATCGATATTTGCTGATATCGATATATGTAGAGAAAAAAAGTTTTCTGTAGTGTCACAAATTTAGTACAGACCAGAAAAAACACTGTACATTTGAGAAGCACAACAGTGCTCTTTATTTAAAGGAAGGCTCACTGTAAAACTCTGTCATGTGGTTAGAGGAAGTATGGCGGAGCGGACCCGATGGAGCTCTGTGAAGGCGGCGGGATGGCGTCCGACACCCCGGAGCAACGTTCCGCGCATTTTTTTGTCTTTTCGGGCGACGCGATGTGACGGAGGAGCCCGCTAGGACCAGCTAGCTTAGCGCGTTGCCGAGAGACACGCAGACAGTGACCCAACTAACTGTAGCGGTTTAACTCTGCCAATTGTTGACACATCGGCCAGAATTTGTTGACATCGGACCGATACGTTAAAAAATGTGACATATCGGCCGATATATATCGGTTGCCCGATATATCGTGCATCACTAATAATGATAAATGCACTTCAATTGTATAGATCTTTTCTAGTCATTTCAACCACTCAAAGTTCTCAACCATACATGTTTTCACACTGATGGTGGTGGCTGACATACATGGTGCTGCCCACACATCACAGGACACATGGACATGGAACACAGAGGAGCTGGGAATCAAACCACCGATCATCTGACCAGAGGATGACTGCTTTACAGCTGCCCCCCAATAATTGTAATAATAATAATAATAAATGGGTAAATAAATAAGGCATTAGAATAACCTTTAGATATCCACAGTAAGAAAAAAATTAATTATTAATTATTTGCCCTGCAGGAAAATTTGTATGACGAGAAATGCAGATTGTAAAGTGAAAAGTGTTTTTCTGGTTTGATTAAGCAAGCCTGGCTGTTTTAGAGATTCTGAAGATTTAAAAAAAAATATATATATATATACAGTGGGGAAAATAAGTATTTGAACACCCTGCTATTTTGCTATTTCTCCCACTTAGAAATCATGGAGGGGTCTGAAATTTTCATCGTAGGTGCATGTCGACTGTGAGAGAGATAAACTAAAAAGAAAAATCCAGAAATCACAATGCATCATTTTTTAATAATTTATTTGTGTGATATAGTGGCAAATAAGTATTTGAACACCTGTGTGTCATCTAGAATTCTGACCCTGAAGGACCTGTTAGTCCGCCCATTAGAAGTCCACCTGCATCCATGTATCATCCTTAATCAGATGCACCTGTTTGAAGTCGTTAGCTGCATAAAGACACCTGTCCACCCCATACAATCAGCAAGACTTTAACTTGTAACATGGCGAAGACCAAAGAGCTGTCCAACGACACAAGAGAGAAAATTGTACACCTCCACAAGGCTGGAAAGGGCTATGGAGCAATTGCCAAGCAGCTTGGTGAAAAAAGGTCCACTGTTGGAGCAATCATTAGAAAATGGAAGAAGCTAAACATGACATTGGTCAAACTCAATCGGAGTGGAGCGCCATGCAAGATATCACCTCGTGGGGTCTCAATGATTCTAAGAAAGGTGAGGAATCAGCCCGGAACTACACGACAGGAGTTGGTCAATGACCTGAAAAGAACTGGGACCAACGTTTCCAAGGTTACTGTAGGTAATACACTAAGACGTCATGATTTGAAATCATGCATGGCACGAAAGGTTCCCCTGCTTAAATCAGCACATGTCAAGGCCCGTCTTAAGTTTGCATATGACCATTTGGATGATACAGAGGAGTCATGGGAGAAAGTTTTGTGGTCAGATGAGAACAAAATAGAACTTTTTGGTCATAATTCCACTAAGCGTGTTTGGAGGAAGAAGAATGAAGAGTACAATCCGAAGAACACCATCCCTACTGTGAAGCATGGGGGTGGTAGCATCATGCTTTGGGGGTGTTTTTCTGCACATGGGACAGGACGAGTGCACTGCATTAACGAGAGGATGACTGGGGCCGTGTATTGTGAGATTTTGGGGAACAACCTCCTTCCCTCAGTCAGAGCATTGAAGATGGGTCGTGGCTGGGTCTTCCAACACGACAACGACCCAAAGCACACAGCCAGGAAAACCAAGGACTGGCTCCGTAAGAAGCATATCAAGGTTCTAGCATGGCCCAGCCAGTCTCCAGACCTGAACCCAATCGAAAATCTTTGGAGGGAGCTCAAACTCCGTGTTTCTCAGCGACAGCCCAGAAACCTGACTGATCTAGAGAAGATCTGTGTGGAGGAGTGGGCCAGGATCCCTCCTGCAGTATGTGCAAACTTGGTGAAAATCTACAGGAAACGTTTGACCTCTGTAATAGCAAACAAAGGCTACTGTACCAAATGTTAACATTCATTTTCTCAGGTGTTCAAATACTTATTTTCCGCTATATCACACAAATAAATCATTAAAAAATCATGCATTGTGACTTCTGGATTTTTTTTTTAGTTTATCTCTCTCACAGTGGACATGCACCTACGATGAAAATTTCAGACCCCTCCATGATTTCTAAGTGGGAGAAATAGCAAAATAGCAGGGTGTTCAAATACTTATTTTCCCCACTGTATATATATATATAAGAGATTTACATATAGTGTGTCTATTGGTTCACTTTGTCCACATACAGTGTTGTTGTGAGGTATGAGGTAACCGAGAGTAAAGATGCTTTTTTTCCTGCACAAATCTGTCACATCCACATATGGTCATAACCCTTGTATTAGTAACCAATCATGAAGTACAGAGGATGGTTTGAAGCTAACTTAAATGTCATTGGCTGGAGTTGATGTTTTCTCAAAAGGATTTTTTTTCCTCACTCAGAACAGAAATCTGCACTTCAGCAGCTTAGTCTTCTATAATAAAAAACTGATGCTCTTTGGGTTGTGGACTGTTGGTCTGGACGAAACAGGTTGAATCTTCAGTTTTGTGAGTGAAAAAGTGATCCACATTCCTAATTACAAACCTGAAGTAGGCCTGTCTCTGTCCACTATTGTCTCATCCTCTCTCGGTTGTGGTTAATTTCTAACTAACTAACTTTTTCTTTTCCCACACCCTAACTCCCTCCCCCGTCACCACAGGAGGTACCTGAGAGAGAGAGAACTTGTTAAGATACAATTGTATGTAAAACAATTCCAAAAATGCTGCATCTGTCCTTTATTGTGAGGAAAATCCGTTCACATGGGCTGCAGGTGCTGTGTGTGTTGGTATATATGTGTAAGTTTGTGGGGAGAGAGGAGGAAGAGTAAAGACTCCTAACAAACCCTCCTCTTTCCTTCGGTGTGTGAGGGAGGGATGAATGCAGCCAGTGGAATTAATTGCACCCCGTTACTGAAGATCAGCAAGTTTGCACTGTTGGCGTGCTGATCTGCCATATGGCTGCCCACTAGGTGAACACTTTGATTAATGTTGCCCACTCCCCACTTTTCCCCTACTAATATTTGATTCTGATAACTGAAACTCAGCTTCTGAGTTCCTGAGTCTCCATATTCAGTTCTCAATCTCCGTCTGTCCCCCTTTCTACTTTTGGTGTTTTCATCTGTATTCACAGGTGAAGTTTGAATCTCTCCTTCTTCTGTTTTTTTTTATTACAGCCTTTGCTTACAAAGTCTCTGTGTGGGCCAGAGTGTTTGTGTGAGGGAGATGTTTGGAGCTATCGCTGTCCTTCGCAGTTGATTAGGCCCCTGGTGTGTCAAGTGTTTCTCTATTAGCCTCCTCAGCCTCTCGTCTTGTACTGCGCACAATGACTACTTTCCACCCCAGAGGTTCACACACACACACACACACACACACTCACACACACACACATGCAGCAGCATGCACGCAGTCAGATATACTCTGCAGGTCCAGGCAGTAACAAGGAGGTGAACAGATGCTACAGTCACAATATCAATAGGGCTGAGTGGAGGTAATAATAACTTAGCAGGGTTCAGCCATGAGACAGAGCTAACTAGATAGGCAACTCTCAAGTGGAGCATCACTATCTGCAAATTCACACATGGAGGGGTGCTTGTGTGTACATGTTTGCGTGTATATAATGTGTGTGCATTTGTGTGTCTGCACAGACTCCCATTACATGTTAGCAAGCCTGTTGTAGTTGCAGGAAGCAGAGAGATGGTGGCAGTGCATCATCAACTCCAAGATAAAATGTTCTCACCCGAGGTCACAAGTTCAAGTTTGTTTCCTTTTTGCCTCCGCCGCTATAATGAGGCAGAACAGAGAACACTATGCAGACATCTCCGCTGGAACATCTATAACAATCACCGGGGTGCTTTGTTTCCCCTCTGTTTTATGGTCTGTTCCTGCTGCTCGTCTGTTTTGGTCTTCCTCGTTCTTGTTAAGTGCTGCCATTCTCTTGTGTTTGGATGTGGCCCAAAGGGCCCTTAGCAGAACCTGGGGCTGGGAATGAACTGTGAGCCCCGGCCAGGGGGCGCCCGCAGTAGGCTGCCAGTCCCACTAAATCTCCCTGATTACCTGGGGTGGCTGTGGCGTGATGGGGGTGTTACCAAGGTGGTGGGCTCTCCAAAGAGGCTGATTGAGATGCAAATCAAGGCCATAACTCAGAGGTAATGCAGACCTGAGCACCCTTTTCCTCGTCCGTTCCTGCTCATCTCACTCTCTCATCGCTCCCCATTTACTCCGTTGCAGGAGGAGGGGCGGTTATTGTCTCGGGATAAAGTTTGATATTTATCACATGAGGAGAAGAGGGTGGAGAAGAGGGTGGAGCAGAGGGAGAATAGGAAAGTAAAAGCGGGTGGGAAAAAAACTAAAAATCCTGCGGTTGACCACAACCAAACTCTGCGTCTGCGTCTTGTAAGGAACAGACGGATATGATAAATAGTGCAAGCCGGCACTGGGCTCGTCAGGAGAAAGATGGAATGAACAGAGAAAGAGGAGGGGGAGGAGTAATTGCAAAGTCCTTTGCTGAATTGTTCTGTGGATGCAAATTTAAATCCCTCCTATTATTTTAATAATCTGCCTTTTACTGCTTGTGCTCGGATCATTTGTTTGCAAACCAGGTTATTTGGAGAGGGAGGCTCGGGGGTAATTTCATGCTTTGGAGCATTTATATCTATAACTTAATGAGGAGAGGGCCTGTTGTTTCCTGGTAATACACTGCTAGAGGGAAGCAAACTTTTTATTCTTCGTTTAGGGTACTGTTAGAGGGCAATAATGTGGGATTACTCTGATGAAATTAAGATCAAACTGAGGAGAGACCTAATGCAGCTTTGGGTGATGGAACAGACTTAATACTGATGTTTCATTCAGGGTTTTTAGGTTCATGGGGTGTTTTAGCAGAGCTTTACAATCTGCCCACTACATTAAGATTTTTGAAGATTAATTTTCCACCATATGCAATATGGCTGCAACTAGTGATTATTATTTAACAGCATTTTATATATATTTGAAGGTGTGGAGAGATGAGAAAGGGGGAAAGGTCGGATCAGCTGGGATTTGAACTGGAGCTCAGCTATTGGGTTGCCTCGAATTGAATTTTTTGATAATCGATTGTTCGATTTTAAAATGATTAACCACTTAGTAGTTTGGTTCATGAATGCTGTAAAATGTCAATCACTGTTTTCCAAAGCTGTAGTTTCAACCTAAATTTTTTTTTTTTGTTCAGACCAACAGTCACAACCCAAAGATCATCACCAGAAAATAATCAGATTTGAGAAGCTGGAACCAAAAAATGTAAACGATTTCTTTTTAAAGGATGACTCAAATTGATTCATTATTAACACAATATTTGATAATTAATAAAACAGTCCGATACTATTTTATTAATTTTTGGACCTCTAATATGCACTTTTTTCCATTAATTCAATAAAATGTGTTTTTGTATTAAAAAATAAAATAACTGAAATATACAATACAATTTCTTTAGATTGTTTTTCTTGTTTTTTTTTACATTAATAAAAGTGAAAAAAAATCTATTATATAATAATGAGAGCTATTATAAAGTTGTGTGCTTGTGTGACTCGCTTGCGACAAAACAAATGTAATGTATATATTTGCTCTTATTGTGCTTTTTTAATTTTAAAATCTAATCTTTATTACAAAAAACTGAAGCTGTTTGTAGCTTGCCTTCCTGCTGAGGTCTGCTTGGTTTAGCTTGATGATTTCTCCCTAAAAAATTGTGTGTTGGTCATTGTGTCTGTTATATCTTGGTTGTCAATGTTTAAATGTGTTAATCTGTGTTTATACATCAATTCACCATTGAACACTTTGACCAACTTTATAAGGACCTGGAGCACATTTATTGATTGATCTATATCACTTTGAACATTTTCTCCCTTGGTTATTCAAACTCTAAAATATTCATGCAGCAGACAAACTGTAGCCAGTGTTTATCAATTCATGAGATTCAGATCTGTCTTGTCCTCACTACGTCACTTAGTTACTGTTGGGGCAGCAACGTCAGCCTGGTGGTCTGGACTCAATTCAATGTGACCTGATTACCATTTAGCTGGGAGACAAAAGGTAGACTCCCTGTCTTCAGT
The DNA here is from genome assembly GCA_036785175.1 of Eupleurogrammus muticus. Classification (NCBI taxonomy): domain Eukaryota; kingdom Metazoa; phylum Chordata; class Actinopteri; order Scombriformes; family Trichiuridae; genus Eupleurogrammus; species Eupleurogrammus muticus. The sequence goes on along the minus strand of JAYKQN010000037.1, from coordinate 299,587 downwards.
GGGCAGCAGCATCCTATGAGATGATCTGGATCCTTAATGTCATTACTCCTCTTCAGGGGAGGCAGCAATAGAAGAGAAAGGTGTGATGCTGGCACTCCTTCTCCTCCTTCTCATCTCCTTCTTTCTCGCCATCTTTTCTTCGCTACTCTGGTCCCTCATGAAAAATGCTTCTCCGACAAAATTGAATCAGACTGTGTGAATTAAAGTGGTAATTGAGTTTGTTTACATGCTGTCATTTATTCTTTGTCAGGCCAGCGCTCCGTTGACGATTCCGTGCCCGCTAACCTCCGACCTTTGCCGAGGTCACGTGATACATTAATTACATTGTTTGACGAAATTTGTCAGTGTTTTTATCAAGGCGACAAGGCCCTCAAGATGCATGATGAGAATCTCATTATTCAAATTGGCATGATCACACAACCACATGATCACATGACTACATCAACAGACCGATCAGGACAAATGGTCTCTGAGCAGCTGCTGGTGATGTTCAGTGTGAAAGTCATCATTATAATAACTATTCCTTTTGAATTTTCACTTGGGGGGATTGTTAATAAATCTAAATTTCGTGGTATTTATCGCAATATGCAATATTTATTATATTGATATAATTTTGTTGTTTTTCTGCTTTGCTGAGAGTTAGTGCTTCAGGTTTTAACTCCACATGTTAAAAAACCTCAGAGAAATAATTGAAACTCAAAATACAATTATATGCTTGTTTTCTTTTAGATACATTGCATTTTGATGTAGTGCATCTCAAATAATAATATCGTGGAAAAAGTTGTATTAAAAGTTGTAAGCTCTATTATTTTTGACAATATCTGGTCAGCATCAGGATATTAAATTTGGGATATTAGAATCACAGGGTGATTACAATCTGCAATAATCAATATGCAAAATAAATCATCTACAATACATCAAATTATCTGACTTAAGAAGAAATCCTTCATCAACTCTTTATAATATATTAACTGAATTGATATAGAGCTGCACTATTTATTGATTATCTATTCAACTATTACATTAATTGCCAGCTATTTTGATAATTGACTAATAGATTTAAATCATTTTTAAGAAAAACATTTCAAAATTTTCTCTGAATTTTTCTGGTTTCATTAGTCTTCTCTAATAGTAAACTGATGATCTTTGGGTTATGGCCTGTTCATCTCAACAAAAAAGGCATCTTCAGGAAACAGTGATCTGCTGTTTTACTCCATTTTATGATCCAAACAACAGATGGAAATTAATTCTTTCAATAATCAATAGATTAATTGACTGTAGGAATAGCTGTTAGATGCAGCTCTTTCCTGTTATGTTGGGGCTTGGGTTAAATCTACAAACAAGCTACAGCTAGAAATGACAATTGATTTTGATAAACAATTGTTTTAAATTCACATTTCAGAAGAATTTGTCCAAATTCTGTTTCAGCTTCTCAAATCTGATCATTTTCTAAGGTTGAATCTTCAGCTTTTGGAAACAGTGATTGACATTTTACACCACTTTATGAACTAAGCAACTAATTACTTATTCATTTATTAATCAATAGAATAATTATTAATCCAAATATTCATTAGCTGCAGTGTCTGTTTCACAGAATCCTCAGTTCCACTCGGGACTTATTGTAAAACATATGCCAAAACTCTCTGTCCCAATAAAAACAAATATTTGAGTTTATCTTTAAATAAAAATGATATTTGATACTGTATCACTAACCCAGAGCAGAGAAAGTATCACAGCAATATGTAAAAATGTTAATAATATTGTGTCCTGTCCCTCCACTGTTAGACATCATCCTGCTGTCTTAAAACAGTCAACTCATTATCTTCAGCCTTTATCCTGGAGAGAAGATATAAAAGTCTCAACCTCTTGTATTTTATGCTGAACTATTGTTAGAGTGGAAAATGGTAAGCAGTTTATAATATTTCCAAACAAAAGAGCTTTTAATCAAAGTGCATAGCAGACCCTGCAGAGTATAAAACATTCCCTCATCTAAAGGCCTATTATGCACTTACTCACATCAAAGGCCTGCATGTTTCTTAATCGCCAGATTCCTTTTCTTCTTCAATTATATTCTGCTTGTGTTTTTTGTAAAGATGATACAGAAAGAGAAATCAAAGCAGCTTAATTCATCATCTCCCTGTGTTCATGACAAGAGTGTACATATGTGTAAAAGCATTCAGCAGCCCTCCAGATACCCAGTTGATGTTTTTTCAGGAGAAATTAAACAAGCAGGTTTAGATAAAGCAATCACATTACCAGCCGCACTTGTAAAGAACACATTATTCTGTAGCTGGGAGAGGTCAGCTTTACTGCTGACACTCCCAAACGAAAGTTGTGTGCACAATGTAAGTGCACAGGGTCGACTTTATTGTTATCTAACCACAACATAATCAGCATCCCAGTCTGAGCGTGCTGCCCGTCCCGACACTAAAGTCCCAGTGCAGAATTGCAAAATAAGCCGGGTGTAAATATGCAATTGCCAGTGCTTATTCTGAGATCTGAAATATTAAGGAGCAATATGGATCGCATTAAAATCCTGGTTGTTAGGGGGTATCGGTTACACTGAAGACATGCGGGGAAATGTGCACTGTCTGCGAATCTGGCGGAGATGGAGTGGGTGAGATAAGGGGGAGATAGGAGCAGGAGAGGGTGAGGAAGAAGAAAATCTCTTGATGTTTTTCTGAGAACATAGACACATTATTTAAATCTCCATCACTTTTTAATGTGAGTGTGAGTGTGAGTGTGAGAGAGAGAGAGAGAGAGAGAGAGAGAGAGAGACAGAGAGAGAGAGAGAGAGAGAGAGAGACAGAGAGAGACAGAGAGAGACAGAGAGAGACAGAGAGAGAGAGAGAGAGAGAGACAGAGAGAGAGAGAGACAGAGAGAGACAGAGAGAGACAGAGAGAGAGAGAGAGAGAGAGAGACACGTGTGACTTGTTAAGATACAATTGCACGTAAAACAATTCCAAAAATGCTGCATCTGTCCTTTATTGGGATGAAAATCCACTCACATGGGCTGCTGGTGCTGTGTGTTTGTGTGTGTTGGTATATATGTGTAAGTTTGTGTGGAATCTGATATGTGCCTCGGGCTCCGTTGCCCTGGTCTGTCTGCATCTGAAAAGCAAACTCTGCAATTATGATGACCGCCCTGTCCTTTTCATTTCCCATCTCTGTATCCCTCTCGCTCGCTTTCTCTCCCTCTGTCTTTCCCTTTTTTGTCTCCATTGTTTCCTCCCCTACCTGTCTCTCTCCTACTTTTCTGTCTCTCTCCTACCTGTCTGTCTGTTTATCTCTGACAGCAACTAAGTAAAATTGCCTTCAAATATTTTTCTGAGGTTCTTGAGTATTTCTATTTGATGCTGGGAATCTTCTTCTTTTCTTCCTAACCAGTTTAGATTTGAAAACCTATGACGTCGATGATTTACAACATCTCTGGGTTGTTGTTTGACTCTTGTTCTCAATATTGTTCTTTAACTTTGTTTTAGCCTAATTAAAAGGCTGTTATTGTAATGCCCATTTGTTTTATATTTATTCACTCTTTTTCCTAGTATGTTTTTTTTTTTTTTAAATATTATTACTTATATATTTATATGTCTTATTTTATTTTTTGTGTGTTTTTTTTCCTACTGGTCAGGTTTTGCTGTTTGTTGTCTTTTGTAAAATGTATAAACAAATACATTGTTATAAGTAAATTAAACTAATTAATATTACTTTAGATCAACTCTCCTAGCTTTAACATTAATTCTCTCCCAGCTTTAACATTAATTCCCCAATATTATTAATCAATATCTATTTTTTTGCTTGCTAATATATATATTTTTTGTTTTGCTCTTAATTAACCAGTGACTTTTGTTTCTAGATTCTGTTCTAAATTTCTTTCACTTTCACCTTTTAATGTTTTTATTTCCATTTGTTTCTCTGCAGCCTACACACACACACACACACACACACACACACACACATACACACACTCTCACTCACCCCCTGTCAGGTTTGACCAGGTGATTAACTGATTTAAGTGTTTACTAATTGAATGTGTTTCATTAATTACACTCATTAATGCTGTTTACTAAGGTGGCCTTAAAGTGTGTGTGTGTGTGTGTGTGTGTGTGTGTGTGTGTGTGTGTGTGTGTGTGTGTGTGTGTGTGTGTGTGTGTGTGTGTGTGTGTGTGTGTGTGTGTGTGTGTGTGTGTGTGTGTGTGTGTGTGTGTGTGTGTGTGTGTGTGTGTGTGTGTGTGATAAAAGAGGACTGCCCCTGGTGTCCGTGTTAAGAGTATCGGCACGTATGTGCTTCATTCTCCACATTTCTCATCTGGAAAATCATCCCATGTCCTTCCTTCACCTTTCCCATATCTGCCCCTGCAAATGCTTGATTTGTAACTTGATTTCAGGAAAGCGAAAACCTGTAGATTATCCAGCCTTTATTAGGGGGGAAAAACCCAGTCCGTGTCAGAGAAAGAAGAAATCAATTTAATACAGACTTAACTGGAGGAAATTGCATATTCTGCCTGTATGTGCTGAACAGGCACTTTCTCTTCCTCACCAGAGACCTGCCTCCCTATTAATTGCAGTGTGTGTGCATGTCAGTGAAAGTTGGTGTGTATGTGCGTGTGCGTTTGTTTGTTTGTTTGTGTGTTGTTTGTCATGTGCGGCGTGTGTGTGAGTGTGTTGGGTCTCTTTGTCTGTGTGGAGGTCAGCTCTCAGACCTGTGGTTCTTCAGAGTGGCCGGCCAGACGCGTCTGTTTCTTTATTGGTGTGTGTGTTTGTGTGTGTGTGTGTCCGCCGTGCACGTGTGCGCGAATGTACTTCTTTGTTGGTGTGCAGCGCCTGCATAAGCACAAGCGTGTGTGACTTATCCAGGTGGAGAGCAGATTGGTTGGTATTTATGAACAAATGTCATAATTGTGACAGGATGATATATGAGCAGCACCTTCCAACGTTCCCCCTCTTTCCCTCCTTTCTCTTTTTCTTTTTCCGCTAAAAATATACATCTATGATAAAATGCAGTCTTAAAAAGCTGATGACCAATTTAGTGCGCCGTGTTGCGGACAAGGTCACTGAGATCCGAGTTCTTCCTCCCTCTGAGGCCTGTTCTAATCTACAGAGCAGGAAAAATGGCTCAAAGTCATTTCTCTAATTGGTTTATAAGGTGCCCTTTTTGCACGGCGTGTCTCTTGCTCGTTCACTTTCACCACCGCCGCCTTTACCGACCCCTTTACCTCCGCACCTGCCAGGAACCGTGTGACTCTGCCACTTCATGTTTGTTATCATGGATCTGATATTCACAGGGAGCTGTAGAAACCACAACAAACAATACTTCAGTATTTTCCTGTCCTCGCTGCCTGAGGTGTTAACCGGGGTCTGCAGGGTAAGTGTTTTGTATATATAGGGCGTAATTTTGATTTCTTAAGTGTTGGCCCTGCATTGGTGATCTATAAAGGCAGCCGAGGTGGCGAGGGGGCAGTGAGAGGTGAGGCAAGATGGAAAACGGGGGTAAAGAGTGCGAGGGAAGGCTGAGGACGATGAGGGGAGTGGGGGGATGAGATTGAGCCTAGTGCATTAAGACAGTGTATTATTTGGCGGTTCCACTTGCTTGCGTCCATTAGGAGTGGCTGCTGTGCTATTAAAGGGGTCAGCGGAGTGTGTGTATCTGCCTGTGTGTGTGTATCTATGTGTATGTGTATTTTAAGAGTTAGAAGAGTGGTTCAGTGTCTTATTGAACAGGATGGGGACTCTCTTGCTCTAATACCTCTTCATTTCATTGGATTGGATGGCCCCAGTTATAATTGTATTAGAGCTCTTCCCCCTCCATCCCCCTGTTCTGACTTCATCTTTCTCCACAGCATTGACCACATGTCATGTCCCCAACCACATGTGGAAACTCTGCGCAGTTCATCCAAAGCTCCTTCTTCCTGGTGGAAGTAGTAAAGGTCATTGTCACGTTACAGGCAGCTGTTCTCTTGGTGCTGGCGGAGTCTGAGTGATCTGATGTTATCGTCACGGTGACCTTGCTGCCGCTTTTCTGTCCGGCACACGCTTCATCTGTAGCGGGCGGAGATGGACAGGACGGCCGCCGAGCTCGAGATGATTATTTCCACGTCTTCCATCTCAGATTCATAATTAGCTGTTTGTGTGTGGACGGAGCGATAGGTCTTGTGTAGCTGGGGGCGGTGAGCTCTGTCACCCCGAGCCGAGCCTCTGCGGTGTTGCACACTCAGCGATTACTGCCGAGTTAAACCAGAGAGGCTTCGCTGCCTCTCACTTTTCCTTCGCCCTTGAAGAGACAGAAGTTGTCAGGGTCCTCATAAAAACCCTGAACGATTGTGTCCGTGCGTTCTCCCTTTTTTTCCTACCCTTTTTTTTCCCTCTTCTCCTTCCAAAACCTGGCCATCTGTCTAATTGTTCACCTCCATCGCTTTAATGCTTTTTACATGCTTTTTCTCCCCCTCTTTCCAGGCAATAAACTTTATTTTCTTCGCAAGACTTCAATTTGTAGGGGGAGGGGGTGGCGGGCGGGCGGGCAGGCTGCTCACCTTCTCCCTGCTGGATTTGCTCCAGTGGCCCCCCTCCAACCCCCCTTCATCCTCCCTCTGGTCTCCCATTACTCCCCCCCCCCCCATCTCTGGAGAGGAGGATATGTGTTCGTCAAGCTGACACCTGCTCTCATCTTCTCTGCTGGTCATATACTCATGGAGGGCCGCCCTGTTGAGTTGAGGAGGCCTCAGATTGACCCGTTAATTACCTGCCGCCTTTGACCTTGTTTAGAACTGAAGCCTTGTTTCATTTTAACTCTCAAATTGTAGGGTTTTTTTTTCATAAGTACACCTAAATGCAGTTTTCCCCCTCACACCAGATCCTACTATTCCCAGCTGAATTTTCTGCGTCTCTCTAGATGTAAAATGTGTAAAAATGGCTCTTAGTGCGAATTGCACATACAAGTCATTAAATTAGACAGTTGTCTCCTCTCACCTGTGATTACTGCTGTGTGCAGATCATATAAGCAGGTACCCTATAATCATATCTATAATAGCCATAATCAGCCCTTTAATGCTTTGTAATAGCATCCATATAATGGTATAGAGTAGCATCAAGAGAATAATCCAGGCATAGATAATGGTGCAGTGGCGTGGTTTTACCCTTGAGTCACAACACTGGATTTGTTGTGTGTGTGTGGGCGTGCGCGTGAGTGTGTAAATACGCCACGGGGCAGTTAAGATGTGTGTTAAATGCCTGAAGAATCACATTTCTATTGGAAGAGGCTTTAACCCTTTCTTGTTGTTGCCGTGCTAACCACTGCATGCAGCGTCCTTGCTGTGAGCGTCATGTACGTGAGGAAAGACATATGAGCCTGGGTATGGGATGGTTGGCAGCAGTGGTCACGTTAACTCACCATGTTATCAAACTTTTGCTGTCTTGTTCCTCTTCGGACAAGGAAAATCCAAAATTTCAACAAAACGCTCCATGTTGAATACTTAAAAACAACATTTTGTGACTGTCTATTTGTGCTACTACAAATTATAGAATAACAAATATTTTGTCACTTTCAAATAACCATATTGCTCCATCAGACAGAAACAAATAACGTGCAATAGCTTTGTTGAAGAGATGCAAATAGTTCTATCTGTGCAAAAACAAACTCATATTTTGCAAAGAATAGCTTCTTTTAGCAATTAACCTGTTTTGCAACAACAATAATGTCCAACTTGTGCAAAACAAAGCAAAATTATTGCAGATGTGTGAGCATTAAGTTTAGTCATAATTTGTTGCTGCGTGTGTGTTTGTGTTTGCCGGTGGACAAATATATAATATAAATGTGCTTTTTCCTTTAGGAATTTGCTTTATTTTGTCCAACAGTGCACAACCCACAGATCATCAGTTTACTATTGTAGAAGACTAAAGAAAACAGAAAATAATCAGAGAAGAGTAGCTGGAACCATTTAGACATGTTCTTCTTCTTTGAAATTTAGATTAATCAATAGTCAAAATAGTTGTTGATTAATGTAATGATTTGTCAGGTAATTGATTGATGGACCATGTTTATTGTACTTAAACAGACCTGCACCTTCAGGCCTTCGTCCTGCAGCAGGATTCTGCAGCGAATCAAAAAGGTTGAATATTTAGCTTTCCTCATGCGTAAATGCAGCGGTGTGTAAATTCATATGTTAAGTCATTCATCTTTTTCTGCCCCTCTTGTCTCGTCACCTTGTCTTCTAACATATGGTGTGAAACAAGCCTCGCACACGAGCACCTGCTAGGAGACACAAACTATTGGTCAATTGTTATTGTCAATCGGTCTGTCCAGACAAAGTTAATGAGAAACTGTTTTAATAATTAATTCATCTTATATCATGTTTCTTTTTAAACAAAAATGCCATAAATTCTATCAATACCCATTTCTCTTATCTGTCCTATTCATACTACTCATTAACCCTTTAAAGTCATTACATTCTTCATTAAACTGCTATAAAGAAAATTACATAATTTTTCAATTTTCTTTGGTTAAATCTTTTAAACAACTTCAGTCCTGATCATAAAAAATGTATTGAGTTTTGGTACTTTAAATGCCAGTTTGTCTATCTGGCCTAACCTAGAGTGGACGCACACACACACCCCAACACAAATTTATCAATACACACATATGCACCCGCACCATGTTTGTTGAATAGATTGATTTCATTGACCTGCAGTGCTCTGTAAAATAAACAGAAACAAGGAGCATTGCCTGTAATTGATCTCTGTACCAAATATGAGAAAATGGCTCAATCTGTTGTAGTACACAGTATTTCACTGCACAGCAGTTCAATTTTGGAGTTAGGACTATAGGATGGCAGCCAAAAAAACAACAAAGCTGGGTGTTTTGCTGGAGGTGGATGGACAAAATGTCCTATGGGAGAAACAAAGGAACAATTTTGATTATGCAGTGTATAATCGACGTATTATAGACATATTATACATACATATTATAGCAGGAAACTCGCTCTCACTCTTTCCCTTCTATAGTTTATAGCTGCATATTTTCGTAGCTTTCTATATATTCTAGTACCTGTTTTTATATATTTTGACCTATTTATTACAATATTAAGCCACTTTGCAGATGGCAATTTGTCTCACACTGTCATTTTGCTGTTTCTTTTATTTTGTCATACAACTCTTTTATCTGCTTTTTAATAGAGCTGCAGTGATTAATCGTTTAATTGCCAAAAATCACAGATTTTTAAGAACAGAATGCCCAAATCCTCTGGTTCCAGATTCCCAAATCTTCCCAGATTCCCAAGGCTGAATCTTTAACTTTGGGAAAACACTGATCATCATTTTACAGCATCTCATGAAGCGAATGACAAAATCTCTCAATATTCAATATATAAATAAACCCTAGCGTTTAACAGACTAGCGTTATTCTTTTATTTCACTCTACACTTTGTTGTGTAGACTTGAGATGAAGTTCATAATTTAATGGATTTATAGCAAATGATGTTAAAATTCCCAAATGACCCAACAATGATTTCCATATGCACTAACATAGTGGGTAGTAAATGAATGAATAGAGGCTGTTTGCTCTGTTGTTGTTGCTGCTGGTTGTTTAACTCATGTTTGTTTTTTCTTCCTCCACAGCACAAAGCAAGAGTTGAAGCCATGATGTGTGACCTGGCTTCTCTCCGCAGCGTCCGGGAGTTTGCTGAGGCCTTCAAGGCTAAGAAATTGTGAGTAAGAAAACACACAAGAAGGAGAAATCACCAGCATAAAAAATACTAGCGAGGATTTGCTCTACTTGTTGATAACTTAGGTACAGACATCCAATGATTTAAATCCTTTATCTGGTTAAAAAAAAGTAAAAAAAAAAATAAATAAAAACAAGACCTAAAAAGTATACCATAAAAATGTAAATAAAGACAATTTCAGGCTGAAAAACGTTAAAAAGTTCCGAATTTAAAAATCCTAGAAGGTTTTAAAAAGTCTCATCATTCACCATCATCATATCATTGTCTGGTGATGCAGCCTCAGTTTTTTACACAATGTTGTCAAAATATCAGTTACAAGCAAATTATTGTAAAAATGTAATTTTATTATTGCTTTTGACACTGCTTTGTTCAATGTAATTCATTGCATTCATCATCTAGTTACTTTATTATGTTACACTATATAGATACAAAAATATGCAGGAAAAAAAACAATTGATTTCAAACATCAATCATTGTTTGTCACATACAGGTTCTTCTCAAATAATTATAATATTGTGAATCATTTCAGAAAGTGAAACTCATATAGATCCATTACACATAGTGAAATATTTCAACCCTTTATTTTATGTATTCAATTGCATTATATCTTACCGATAATTACAACTTATCATTTTTCCTGACATTCAAATTTTTTAAGATGGACTTGTACATGAAACTCAGCTTAAGTATAAATTTGTTTTGTTATGGAAAGCTTTTTAAATATTCTCTGTTAAATGTTCTCTTGAATTTGATTTTAAAAAAGTGTGCAGCAACTCAACAAAAGTAAAATAAAACCCCATGTTTAAAACTACAGATGTCTTTAAAAATTATTAGAAATGTTTTGGATTATGAAAGACACAACTCTCCCATATATAAATAGGCCCAGTTATTTTTAGACATTTTAATCAGTAAAAGTTACATATTGGGCCTTTAAAGGACAAACTGCTCCTGATGAGCCACCATATGTCCCTGGGTGGTGGCGTCTGTGTATTTGTGTGTATTCGCTTGACATTGGTCGAACAGACTAACAGACTTTATTTTGTGGTGGTCAGCTTTTTACAGCGTATCTTGTGCCTCATGGCCGGTCGTCGTTGCTATTTTGGGGTCATGTATTTTGTCATTGGTACTGGTGTTCATCTACCCGCAGGTCTCTAGACGGACGAGTCTAGTGTTTGTGTGTGTGTGTGTTCCTGTATGTGTGCCTGTTGTCAGGGGAGCACCCGGGGGAGAGGCAGGGCACTCATTGCCTGTAGCGGCCCCGGGGCAGGGTATGGCCATCCAGGACACATGCGTTGGGCCGTGGCCAGATCTCACGGTGGCTTCCCCTCAGTCTGCGTCCTACACACTCCTCCCTCGCCCTTAAATTATCCCCCTCTTTTGCATATTCCTCTTTTGCAATTTGTTTATCTTTCTCTGTCTCTTTCGTTCTCTCCTGTGTTGTCACTCAGCCACTCGCACCAGCTCTACCTCAGTATTTTGGCAAGGTTGTATTTCTTCATTAGCAGTGCTGTTGGGGGGGAGCGGGGGAGTCCCAGGGGACGTCAGAGTACATTAATTCTCATCAGAAGGCGAACAGAGCAGAGTGGAGGCTGGGAGCTCTGAGCTGTGAATGGCACTGGGCAGCTGTCTGAGTCTGCCACCACTCTATTACTGCACGTATGTCTTGAGGCAGAACACACGCACGCACGCACACACGCACGCACACACACACACACACACACACACACACACACACACACAGAAACGCATACATGCGCGTAAACAGGAGGTTTTCACACACGCATGCACAGTTTTGTCAACACACAAGACAAACAGACACACACACACACACACACACACACACACACAGTAATGCTGCAGCTTGTCATTGACAGGTGAAATGTAATCAGAGTCTTTTTCTTTTCCTTCTCTCGTTTCTCACTCCCTTGCTTTTAAGTGCTTTAGTCAGTGGCTTTCACGCTGCTTTGTGTTCCATTGACCCCGATTCTGCTTTAATTGCCTGTCCTTTGAAATGAAATTACCTGGATATTGATATTGTTGAATGCAGCGGAATTTCATTGGGATGTAATTGATGGAGGATGGCGCTGACAGAATGCCCCTAATACAATTTCTACTGAACGTTTCATAATTAACACATGCAATTTATTTCCACCTTTCCCCCACTGCAGTTATCCTGTTATAATTCTAAATATATTACATGTAATATGTGGTCTGTGTAAAAAACATGGAAGCCAGATTAAATCATCCTTGCATTCTTCTATTCCTGTCTACAAAAACTGAAGTACAATTTCACTTGACTCAGTGATAAAACATAAGTTTTAAAATCCAACATAGTTAAAGATGAAACCAGTGGTTTCAACCTTTGAGTCTTTGACGTCTTGCAAACATCAGAGTGCAGTTAACTCACATAAACATGTCTATGATTGTTTACAGCTACAACAAATAAAGATTTTACCCCTGACCCCTAGGGTGGGAACCAGTGAACAAAAGCAGCTAAGTGTATATAAAATAGTTAAAGTAGCTCCACCTGCAGCAGCTACAACAGTAACATGCTGCTAAACACTGATGCTGCATATTAATAATCTGATGATGTCAATACTGTACTACATCTACTCACAATACTGCTATACTGTACTACATCTACTCACAATACTGAAATAACATTTTTTTTCCATTCAGGACCTTTACTTGTAAACTTAAATATTTTACTACATCTACTCAGAATACTGCAAAATTAAAATACTTTAGTCCTTAATTACATCAACTAATAATACTACAATACGTTACCACATCTACTCATAATACTGTAATTCCTTAACTACATCAATTCATAATACTCTAATACTTTACCTATATTAACTCAATACTTTACTATATTAAGTCATAATACACATTTGCGTTATTGCAGTACTTTAACTCATAATACTTACAGTATTTATCAACTCATAATACTATACTGTAGAAGTTTTTTTCATGGAGGACATTACCGCAAAGGTCAGGGGTCACACCCGAGGGGGTTATTTTAAAGTAAATATATAAACTGATGTCTCCCTGTTTGGTAGTTAACAGCCTCGTTTGACCAGCACCGAGATTGCACAGTGTTGTGTGAGGTCCTAATGTGGAGAGAGGGACTGTGCTGCCCAGCTATAGGCCTATTAAAGACATTCATTAGAGCTGTGCTTATGAGAGAGGGACTAACTGGTGGGCAGTTGAATTAACAGGCCTTTTACATTACAAGCAGAATCACTAGAGGCCCATTACAGCTGTGTGGGGGGAATCACTCACTGGCCAGAGAAAAGTTGGTTATTGGACTTTTTGATCAGAAATGTGTGGTATACTTTGAGTGACAAACTTGTGTATGTGTGCAGATGTCTTCTGTTTACACAGTAATGCTGCACCAGGACAGGGAGATAATTAATAAGAAGAGAACAGATGTTTTGTGAGCCCAGTGTTTCACTATGGAGCAGATTCCACACAATGTTTTTTTTTTTTTTTTATGAGGAGAAGTGGAAAAGAGGAAACGTGGTACAGGCCTCTGCCTCATCTGAGGCTAACATAATGATGTGTTTTGGAGACACCAGCACCGGTGTCATTTCAGAGGCGTGGTTGTGATTTCTTCATTTAAACACTTAAAAATTGATTGTGCATGTACATAACTTTGTAAAGCATTGACCATACACTGTTAAAACTATTCTCTCATAAACTCTGAAGTTACAACACACAGCAAAGTGTGTGAGATTTCATGGTGCATTCAGTTGCACCTTGTAAATTCAGAAAATCAAATGACCACCAGTTTTTTTCTTACTTTCCTTTGTTGCAATGCAAACATCTGTCATGTCTGTACTCTTTCTAGAGCTGTAGTTCTTTCTAGAGCTGCACAAATTAATCAATGAATCGCCAACTTTTACACTAAACAACAACTATTTTAATCATCGATTTATCAAAATTTCCAAATTCTCTGGTTCCAGCTACTCAAATGTGTTTATATTCTGGTTTCTTTAGTCTTTTATAATAGTAATCTGATGCTCTTTGGGTTGTGGACTGTTTGGGACAAAAAAATACATTTTGAATCTTTAGCTTTGAGAAAGGATGAAGGAAAAAAAACAAATTGTTTTCAGAATTGAAAATGGTCATTAGTTGCAGCTCTAGTGTTTACATAACTTTATAATACGCTGACCATACATTGTAAAAAAAAAAAAAGAGCGACAACATGTTGCATTTAGGTGCCTCATAATTTCTAAAGTTGCACCAGTCACAGCAGACTGAGATTTCATAGTGCATTTAGTTGCACGTTGTAAACTTTAAAGTCCACAGTGATTTTTTTAATAAGGGAAAGTTTCCTTCCTTTTTTTTTGTATTACTTTTTCTTCTTGAAATACATCTGTTTTTATTCTGTAGTTCTCTTACTGCAGTGTTTTAAATATTATTAAAAGCAAAACCAAAAACATGACTTACCCCTTAAAAATGCAAACAGATTTTCCATTTAATGTCATGCTTTTGATGATAGATTTCAGTGTAAGAAATGTGGCCTTCTGCTCCAGTGGAACAGTTATTCCTGGATTCAGTGTATGAGGCTTTAAAAAGAGGTGGCCATCAACCCAAGTATTGGTAGGTAGAGATATAGCTACAGTTTACATGGACAGTAATAATTTGATCCTGAAAAAAAATACTCGGGTTAAGACACAACCAGATTATTGTGTCAGATTATATTAACCTGAAGCAATAATCAAAGTAAGACATGTGGAGTATTTCAGAGTCAAGATGTGTGACTCCACCAGCTCTAACTTTCCATTTCCACCTTCTAGCCTCTACCTTCTATCTTCAACCTTTCAGCTTCCATCTTCCAGACTCAATCTTCTAAAAAATAAGTCACACCAACAAGCACAGAAAACATTTTGTCAGCGTTAGGAAAAAAAAAAACGTAAAACTTGGGATTCAACATGACAACAACTAGCAACATTCAGTAAAAAAACAAAAGATAATTTTGTTTAAAATATCAGTTGGCTAGGCTTTAACGTCTATAAACAGTTAAGATATTTTCTTATTTAGAATAAAGTGACTAATCATATGTTCCTCTCAGCCTGTGATGTGGGATGGAGCAAAGAGTTTTTCCTTGTGAAGCACAAAGTTCCTTCACAGTCTATTAAACAGAGGAAAACTGGGCCAACAACAAACAACATGTTGTTGTTCTGCTTTTGAGATCAGAGCAGTTCCAGGAGTGAACTTGACATTGCATGAATTGTGATGTTTTACACTTCTGTCAGGTTTAGCAGGTATAAGATCAGGTCACCGAGGTCATTTATTATCATTATTTTAACATGATAAAAGCCTTTAGGTTGCTTTTCCTTTGGGCTGTGAACGTAAACATCTCGCTGCTGTTCTGTTGATAATGTGCTGAGGTTGGTGTTCTTTAAGTTGACTTGTGACTGCATTTGTGCTCTTTAATGAACCTTGCGTGTTCGCAGGCCTGAAGGTGATCATACAGTACCGCTCCTATGTAATAGCATGGGATGGATCATTATAGTGAGGCATAACAATTCACACATTAATTTTCCAGCATCCAGTTTTTAATTAATCCAGTAGGCAGTCTTAAACACAGGGTACACAAATTGCCTTCGGCCTCATAATTAATTCTAATGGAAGAAATTAAAAATTGGTGGGGTGTGTTTGGATTGTTCGGCTGTGTTTCGAGCTCGCTGGAGCGACGCTGTCACCGACAAGGATCTCTCACTGCCCTGACCAATCCACCGCTTGCTCACCATGCTTGACACACGCGAGCAGGGAATGTTGCTCCTTGCTCACCCACATGGAGAATGTAAGAATGGAAAGGTGTTTTTTTTTTTTTTTTTTACTGGCCTCTGCATTGAGTCAGTCGCTTTTTATATCATGGTCGCCTGTCACATTGTGTGTGTGTGTGTGTGTGTGTGTGTGTGTGTGTGTGTGTGTGTGTGTGTGTGAAGGCGTGTGTGTGCGTGCTTGTGTGTGCGCATTGAAATGGTTTGGGATTGCTTTTCAAAGGTGCTGTTGCTCTTGGACTACAGCCAGCTATATTGAGTATCTTCTGTACCTGTGGAGCACTGAAAACCTCAGTATATCCACATTACTGACACGGCATCTCTGTAGACCCCTAAAATCTGCCACACTCTGGAATAACATGCCCTGTTCCCTTCATCTGCTTTCTCACTTTCTCTTCTTCATGTCTTTCCTTATGTGTTTTTTCACTCTGTATATGGAACTAACTACTTTCCTCCCGGAAAATTATGAGTTAAAGTGTTTGGTCAAATGTGAATAAAAGCTGGGAAGTTTTTTTTTTTTTTTTTTTTTTTTACTTCAAACATGCTCTGTTTTCTGTGTTTCTGTCCCTGTAGACCTGTGCACATCCTGGTGTGTAACGCAGCCGTTTGCACTCAGCCCTGGAGCCTGACGGAGGACGGCCTAGAGTCCACCTTCCAGATCTGCCACCTGGGCCACTTCCTGCTGGTCCAGTGTTTACAGGACGTGCTGCGACGCTCCGCCCCCACCCGAGTCGTGGTGGTCTCTTCAGAGTCACACAGGTAAACAGCGTGAATCTGAAAATATACAGTCAACTGCTTTGGTGTTAGTGAGAATTGTTTTACCGCAGTAAAAAAGAAAAAAACATAAATCTCACAAACTAATTAACATGATTTTGTGCATTTTGTAATATTGAAAACACTATGATGCCACATACATATTATAATTGCAATTGTGGAATGAAAAGGGAAAAATAATACAGAAACACATTTAATTTATTGAATGGAATTTAAATAAACCTGGGCGTTTATGTACAATTGGCTGATATAATATATATTTTAGCTTATACACAAATAAATACTTATCATTTTGCATCATTCCATTGTTTTTGAATATGTCTGTTTCAGCCCTGTAGAGTTTACACAGTGAAATAACAAAAAAATAACAAAAAACAACGGAACTAGTCCTCAGCTGTGTCCTGCTGTTTTATTGCTTCATCGCACACTTTTTTACTGCAAACTGATAGATCAGACTTAATGTGTTTTGTCAAACATGACAGCCTCACTCACTGAAAACTCATTTCCCTCTACATGCTGTCACTATAAATTAAACGTATCATCAACATGATGGATGAACTTATCAGTTAAAATTTACTTTGTTCAAGTATCTGCTCCGTTCTGTGTGACCCCCTGACTCAGCCACTTCTCCATCCTGCTGCCGTGTATTGTGCTTTAGGTCCGGTTTCTTATGCAGCTCCACACTTCTGCATCTCCCGTCATACACCAGACAAGCATGATGTTCTGCAGTCGTGTGTGTGCATGTGTGTGTGTGCACGCGCAGCATTGATTCTGGCTTCAGTCAGTCAGATGACCATGCAGAGTGATTGATTGGAGCTTGGCAGAGTGACCTGAGACAAGGGGAACATAAGCAGAGTTATTCTCTAGCAGATCAGGCAGCAGCACAGTTGCACGGCTTCATATGAGTTATGTTACACAGTGACATGCATGAGCAGAGCAGCGGAGGGGACGCGTCAACACTCTGATTCACTTGAAGTCACACTGCTATTATTACATGCTGTAGGAAAAGTAAGTGGAAGAGGGAGAGGAATCATGTCAGGCAGTTATTGACAGAGTTTGATTGATGAAGGATTTATTACAAAGAAGAAAAAGAGAAGTTCACACAAGTTTTTGATGGTTGTAAGAACTCCCAGGGAGCATTGTATGTTTTATACTGTACAGGCAAAGAATAGGCAGGTTCTCTTCTGTACATTTCTCCTCTAATCCATTTAACATTTCCATTTTGTCCTTTTTACACTACAAAAATTCAATTTAACGAGGATCTTTTAGTCTTGCCCTTTCTTGTGATTTTAGTACCAATAAGTTTGATATTGAGTAGAAATATCTTGAATTATTTTATATCATTGGCAGATAATTTTATTTTTTAAGTTTTTTAAAGAATTTGAGATAAAACCTCAGAATTGAGAGATTGAAAGTCCAAAATATGAGGTATAGGATATAGTATAAACAACAATGAAGCAAAATTATCTGCCATTGAAATAGGATATATCAGGATAATTCTATGAAATATTCGACTAATTTATTTAATTTACATGCAGTGGCAGAGGCAGATTTGACTAAGTGATAGTATCTGTTTTAAAATCCAAAATACACACAGGCATATAAATATATATGTGAATTAAAAAATAGGCATTTGATGATTATTAATTTACCTAATTTAAGTCTGTTTTTTTGATAGTTGATTAATCTATTGATTATTGAAACAATTAATTAATTAGTTGTTTTAGTTACAACCCAAAAATATCATCATTTTACTATTATAGAAGACTAAAGAAAACTGAAAATTATCAGATTTGAGAAGCTGTATTGGTACTTTTACTTCAGTAAAGTATCTGAATACATCTTCCAGTACTACTCTTTTCCCTGCAGCTCCGTGTCTCCCTCCCTGCCTACCGACCCTCACCTTTACTCCTCTGCCGTACGATCAGCTTGGCTTTACCGTCTTCAAAGAGGCTTATTCAGGACCAAAGAGACTCAGTTACACACTGACATGGACCGGAAGGAGGAAGAATGAGCCAAAATAGACAATATCTCATATTACATCTTCCATTCTGTCCACCTCATTCCAGACCTATATTACATCCATTGAAGTCACTCCCTTTTTTGTTTGTGTTATTTTTGACCTTTCGCTGATTTCACATTTATTCACTTAGCTGCCCCTTAGAGGCAGCGTGTGACCTCTGACCCGGCAGCATATTGTGTTTTCCCCTAAGCCCCTTGTCCACTAGTAAAACGTCGACCTATATGGGACAAGGGTGGGAGAGAGGGACACACGGGTAATAACTGGACACTTTATCAGTTTCCAGCACAGGGGCTTACTGCAGGTTTACTGCATCAACCGTGGTCAAACAACAGGAGATAACAAATATCCTTGATGAAATTACCTCTGATAGATGTAACCTCCAGCTTTACCTCACACTTTCATGAACAGACAAAATGATTTTTGTCAACCAAATTCTATTTTCATTTCTTTTCTTTTGAACCATTATTTATTTATTTTTTTCCATTTTTCAACAGAAAACATGTATAATGATACAATTTTGGTTGACAGCAGTGACCTCTATAATGATCAATAAGCTATTTATACAAATAGCACATTACTCCAACCATCCTTAATAAATGGTAAGTTGATAGTTAGTTAGAATTTCATTCTATCGTTATAGTTGGTGATTAATTTGTAAATTGTACACACGCATTATTTTGATGCCATTATAAAGCTGCACCTTCTTAAAATGTTTATTAAATACTTTGTAAAATATCCTGTAAATCATATTTAGATATTTTATTTGATACTCAAGTAAATTCAAAACATAAAATAGAGATGAATATTTGGTATTTGTTTAAAGTACCTTAAGATTTACTGTGTACAAACAGAATAAAGTAACATTTAAACAGAAAGAAAGTTCTCTCTGAAGGTGTATACTAATTATCAGCCATTAACAATTAACTAAAGGTGCTTCATGTATAATTAGAATATTCTAAAACACTTCAATATTCTTTGTCAGTCATTTCAAAAGTGAAACTAAATAATATTCATTATTTATGAGTGAAACATTCCAAGCAGTCTTTTTTGTGATATTTTAATTGTTTGACATGCACATGTATATATCTGAATACTGTATATAAATATTTTACAAAGTTTATATTAACCATTTTAAAAGACTTTCAAAATCATTTATTACAAGTTTAATATAGCTTCAAGAAAATGTTTACAAACTGTTTTTAAACGGATGGACCATATAACACACATCAATCTATATATAACATCATCCACAATGCACAGTAAAAGCAGTATAAAATGAACAATACACTGATAAAACTAAATGATACATATGACTTTAACATTAAACAGTATATATTTATATATTTAGACATATTCCACCTATCCTATGATCATGTCATCATCACAACAATAAAAACAACTCTACAGAACCCTTAGACTTCTCCCATTGGTTCTCTCGGGTCAAATATCATTTCCCTCTAAAAATAAATAAATAAATAAAAATAAATAATACACTCACAAATATGTCACTGCCTAATACATAGATGTTGGATAAGAATGTGCAGTTTGAACAGAAAATGTGTTGGTAAGTTTTTGTTATTATTCATGTTTGCTGTTGAAGATAATTCAGTGTAATATCACTGTGAAAAACTCAAATTTACCTTCAGTTTAAGTCTGAGAGAAGGAAAAAAATGATTCATCAGCCTGGACTTGCTAAAATAGTTATGAAGTTGCAGCACATGAAATGAAAAGCCTGCAGATGCTGTAATTTAGCCGAGTGAGGATGTTGCAAAGGGGACAGTATACAAGAGGCAGCAACATGAAAACCAGGTGACAGTTTGATTGGTTGTTTTCTAATTACTGGATTAATTAGTAGAATGCGTTTCTACCAGTTTTGAGCCCAACACACACGCACATACACTTATACATTCACACACTTTCACACACTTTCACACACACACACACACACACACACACACACACACACACACACACACACATACACACACAGCTTACATGCAACACACACACACGCCTAATACACCGTGTGTGTGTTAAGATGTTGTGTGTCTGTGGTGTAATGTTTAAAGGACCTTGTCAAACATCTGGATTTTAACAGCTCTGTCGCAGGCAATTAAAGAACATCATGTCACGTCTTTGATTTGTATGCAGCTCAACACACACAACACACACAACACACACACACACACACACACACACACACACACACACACACACACACACACACACGCACACACCCAGTAAAGTCTCCTTGATGTGAACTGTTCCAGGTTCACAGACCTGGTGGACTCCTGTGGGAAGGTGGATCTGTCCGTGCTGTCTCCAGGGAGGAAGGAGTACTGGTCCATGTTGGCCTACAACCGAGCCAAACTCTGCAACATCCTGTTCAGCAACGAGCTGCACCGCCGCCTCTCGCCTCATGGCGTCACCTCCAACGCAGTGCATCCTGGGAACATGATGTACACCTCCATCCACCGTAGCTGGTGGCTGATGACCCTTCTCTTCACGCTGGCCCGGCCCTTCACAAAGTCTATGGTAGGACACCAGGTTTTATAACCCACGAGCTGACTGATGATGGACAGTGAACATGTAGCTGCCACAGTAGCTCTGCAGCTATTTTTATTTTAATTTCTGAAAATATTTACATCCTGAACACATTCTAAGCACATCTGTGGTCTAATCCAAATTTAAAGAAGGCCTTCTGCAGGTGGTGAATTTTAATTATACATATATTCGTTGATTAAAATTAACTCAAGATGAGTTAAATAGTTGAGTGTAGTAATTTCTGTAGGTGAAGACAGAGCTGCTATCTCCTTCCCTGTGGCCATGACTGTATATTTGTCCTGGTGTGTTCTGGTAGAGTGCAGAGGAAAAGGATGAGGGTTGATCTGCTCTGTGCCGAGGGCTCAGGGAGCGTCTGGGTTTCACAGATAGAGAGAGATTTTGTGGTTTGTTTTCCTCTTCCTCCTGTCACTGTTTATTTAAGTCTGAGGGGCCGGTCCCCTGATCTCAGCAGGGCAGGCCCTATTCCACATCTATCAGGTTACAGTAAATGCTCCATGCCGACTCCAACCGCCACTGCTGTATCCAGAGATAATAAGCTCTCTGTCAAATATGTTTTTCCCATATATACGCCTGCTTCCATTAGGAGAAGCTATTAGCAGATATTTTCTGATGCGGTATCTTAATTTCTGAGTCACATTAGCACAATGACTCCCCCTTGTTCTGCACACAGCTACAGTAGAGACGATGTCCTCTGCTGATTCAACAATAAAACCAGATCCCTCAGAGACTGACACTTTATTAGAACAGGTTCTGGTTTGCTCCTGTGTGCCCAGAGCTGTGTTTAAGGGTCAACGGATGCTGTAGCATCTCTCTGGGTCAGCTGGTCCCAGGCGAGGCTGCTGGGACACTGCTGAGGGAGGTTCTTGTGGCTCTAACTGCGGTGGTGTTGGCTGTGACGACTCACCACCTTCTTGAATAAATGTGAAGTGAAAGCTGTGCATCTGTTCAGCAATAGATCAAAACATTTACTCTAAATTACGATTCTCTATGCGATTTTCATAAAAATAATTTGCAGCCGGTGTATTTCACCATCATTTCACAAGAAGTGTAAAATATTTCTCCCCTGATCTTGTGTAAAACATTAGGAAACTGCTTTCATGGTCTCCAGTAAAACAAGGGTTTGCCTTCTTCATCGTGTTCTTTACATCTTAACGTGGAGACAATGTCATATCATGTCTTGCTACTTCCTGTCGTTTTCACAGCAGCAAGATAGCACCTCACATATTTCTCTCTTCCATGTGCAACATTTCACCAATGATGCATTTAAACTTTTTTTGCAAGAAATCCCCGGAATTAGGAAAAATTGAAGAGGTTGTTTTAATTTTTTAATGTAATTGTAATATCACAATATCCTGGAAGGATTGATGTGCGTGTCCATGTGCGTGTGCATGTGTGTGTACATGCGTGTGATAAAGTTTCAACGTGTGTGTGCTTGTTCTTAAGTGATATTAGTGGCCTGATACACAGTGTGATACACAGGGATAAAATTGAGCCTGTGATTCAGTGTTTTGTTGCCGAACGTTCGTGGACACACAGCACAACTTCTTGATAAATGCTTCACTTTGACTTTTACATCTTTCCATTAGCTGTTCTTCATACTTTATCAATGTTTGCACTAAAGGGAAATCGGGATGTGTCGAAAGTTTTAGTGAAGCGTTTTCTGATCCATCACGACTGACAGACACGAGGCCTCGTGTGTCACGTGTCTCTCCTCCCTCCAACATGAGAGATGAGAGGATCTGCTCCTCTGCATCGTTCACTAAATGACAAACTCTGCTAAGTTCGCTTGCTCAGTTTCTGTCACAACACAAAAACTTTTGTCACTTCCATTGTTCCTCATCACTTCCTGTCTTGTTTCAAATCCTCAAAACTGGCATCTATTTCAGCTGGACCCAAACCTGAGTTTGCTTTTTTAATCAGGAAATTTGTTAGTTCACCAGCAGTGTTGATGAAGATCTGTGTGTGTTGGAGGGAGAGAGGCGTGTCGACGTTTTGGATGTGAGCACAAATGCAATTAGCAGAGCGGTCGCTCCTCCAGAACGGGGCGATGCTTCTCTACACGTGGTTAATTAAACGTAGTGTAGATGTTAGTAAATATTAAAGGACAAAGGTAGGTAATTAAATTCCGGAGTGCTGACACTGCGATTAACTAAAACTCATGTCTGATAAAGCACACACACACACACACACACACACACACACACACACACACACACACACCCTTAAGCTGAGCATTTGCTCTTATTTAAATCCAGTCTTGATAAGGCCCCAGAAAGTGTATCCTCTTTAGAATCCGACTCCTCACTTCTTCTGCCCCCACATTAAGGGCTTAATAAAACAGTGATATTATTTCAGTTATTGGTTGCAGGGATATGAAGATGCTATCGCTTTAATTGCTTGCGTACGCTTGCGGGATCCACGGAGATTGTTCTGGGATGCAGACATAAGCAGAATGTTGACTCCAAAATACAATCACAGAGCCCCCTGTGTGCATTCTCTGTGCACAAATAAGCAACCTCTCATTTAAAACACAGGTTTGATTTATAGGAGCACAGGTGGAGTGATATACAGTTGCACACATGGAAGAACACACACGCACATGTGGATTCACAATATGGAAGCGACAGAAATACCTGGAGCCACATGTGGTCCTAAATCATTTCTTTGATTGTCACAGTAAAGGCTGAAATGTCATCTCAGGCCAGGTGTGATTGCCCCGGTCATCCAATCATATTCTGCTGTTCCCTTCCCCTGTTAATCCTGCTTCATTTCATATTTTGTCAGCAGTACTCTTTATCTTCTTGCTGCTCTATTTTTGTTCGCACATTATTACAAAAAAGTATATTTGGGCTTCCACACTGTTTTGCCTCTTTTGTGTTGTGGGTTCGGCTCAAAGAAAGTTCTCCATTAGCAGGGAGCGCAGCCCACTCTGCCACTGATGTACAGAGCTGATTCCCTTTTTTGCTGAGTTGAGCAAGGCATTTATAAAAGATCCATGACATTTTAATCAACCAAACTATCTCTCACTAACATCGTGTTCCCCTCCCTGTGCCTTGATCTACTTATCAGAGATTGTGCGACCAGGCCTGTAACTCCTGTTTCTTTAATTCAGCGTGTTTGGAGTGGGAGTTTTCCCTGTGTGTCCTTTGGTGTGATTATCAGCGCTGAAAGATCTGGCCTGCAGTGCTGTGTGTGTGTGTGTGTGTGTGTGTGTGTGTGTGTGTGTGTGTGTGTGTGTGTGTGTGTGTGTGTGTGTGTGTGTGTGTGTGTGTGTGTGTGTGTGTGTGTGTGTGTGTGTGTGTGTGTGTGTGTGTGTGTGTGTGTGTGTGTGTGTGTGTGTGTGTGTGTGAGAGCGTGTGTGTGAGAGCGTGTGTGTGTGAGAGCGTGTGTGCGAGAGCGTGTGTGAGCGTGAGCATGAGAGCACAAAAAAACAGCTGTTATCACAGTTCTGAGATTTAGTTGCAGTGATTTAATGCTCAAAATTTGATTGGCACAGATGTTTTGGCTGATTTATTTGATGTATT
Source organism: Eupleurogrammus muticus (assembly GCA_036785175.1). Taxonomy (NCBI): domain Eukaryota; kingdom Metazoa; phylum Chordata; class Actinopteri; order Scombriformes; family Trichiuridae; genus Eupleurogrammus; species Eupleurogrammus muticus. Next base: position 275,189 of record JAYKQN010000037.1, on the reverse strand, counting down.
AGATTTGTTCATTGGACTCAATCATCACATATGCAACAAAACTTATTGTCATGTAAGATAAAACACTTTGAAATGAAACTCATGGAACTAATCCATATCCAGCTTCGTCCAACACTTCAGGATGCTTTCTCTCTTGGGCTTCTCGTGGATTTCAAAGTGCACCAACATTGCGGCTTGTTTGGAGACTTTCTCTTATATTATTAAAATAGTATATTTATGTTTTGGATGAAAATGTATTACTGACTTGTCAGACTTTCTTTCAAGTGAATGCCTAAACTTTACTAGAATACATGCAAAGCAATGATATTTAATGTTAACAAAGATTTTTAATTTAGTGTAACCCCTGGACTCCACTGGTATTACATAATCACCAGAGCTTGTGAGATCCCATAGTGATCTGTGTATACCCACAGATGTGTAAAGAGAACAACAAACACACCAAAGGTCACTTTCCCTGTTTAATTGCTGTTGTGAAGTTTAATTATTATTATAGTAAGTTAATTATTTTCTTGTTGTTCTGTTGAAGCCTACACATATGTAGTATTTTCATTTGAAACTCGACCGATTGATTTATACCTTTCCTGTCTGACTTCCTGTCGAACACGTTCTGCTCTGCGATAGACTGGAGCTACATCAGTGCAACTCTAACGAAATGAGACCTGGAATGTATGTTGACCGTTGTGTCACTTCTGAAACACGGTATCTAGTAGAAACACAAGTATTAACTAGAGCAGCAACTTCAGTCACTTATATTGTTATACTTAGTTAAATCCAAGCAAGAAAGTAAGTCAAACGCATTGGCCCTGCTCATTAAAGAATGCTTATTTTATCTGACTGCCTCAGACTGCCTATTTAACTTCTTAGAACCAAGGACTTTGTTTTGTTATTTTGTTTTGTATTTTTAGCCACAAGGAACTTTCATTTTAACACACATTTAGGTCATTTCACACCAAAGTTACAGGTGTTAAATGATGTGATTAAAAAGTGAACTACGTACTGAGAATACCTGTGAATCCTAAAATGACAACTCACAGACTCCCACATAGAAACCAATCGATGTGAAGTTTATGGAGACACAGCTAAGGACAGGATGTACATCATCTAAAGAACAAATCTAATGGATCAAAATCACACATTGTGAAGAAAACCTGAGTTCTGTTCAGTCATCCAGGTGTGAAAATGTCCTTAAACGGTGACAGAACAAGTTTCAGTGCCTGTTGCAGTTATTAATTGGGCTTTAACCTTTGTGGAGCCGTCACCGTCCTGTCACACCATGACGCTGACCCACTGACATTTTGTTGACGGACTGATTGCTCCCTAAAGATTGGTGTACCCTCCGGCTCCAAGCAGCTGGGCTCAGCCTATACTCATCACATCTATAGCTTAACTATAGGCACAGACAGAGCTGAGCTGAATAAGGATCAGTGTGGGCACTTTCTCCAGCACCTCATCACTCGCTGTAATGGACGAACAGCGGGGGAAGGAATATGTGCCAAATAGGCTCTGTTGGTCCAATCAGACACCTCAGGAGCCCCAGGGACCAGTTTCCTCATTGCTCGTGCCCAGTCCCATGCTTCTTAGTGTTTTAGCATGATTATTTTACCAGGGATCTCGCCTCGGGCACCAAGCCACCTTTTTACATATGCACAGGCTGAACTTTTGACCAGGCAGCACCAGTCAGGCTGATATTAGAGAAATGGTTGTTCAATCAGGAGTAAAGGGACCAGGATCCCCCCCCCCACACACACACACCCAACCACCCCCCACCCCCGCCCCTGCTGCACCTTCAGGGGTTCACCCAAGAGACAGAACCTGCAGCCAAGCATCAGCATTATCATAAAACAGACGTGGGGCCGACCGGTCGCTGCTGTGTGTAAGCGCTGCTGCTGTTACCTTGATTGTTCTTTATCAGCTTCCCCCCTGCAGACGGACGTGAGGTCGCTGCTGTATCTGCTGTACAGATGGTGTGTGTGTGTGTGTGTGTGTGTCTGTGTGTGTGTGTGTGTGTGTGTGTGTGTGTTTGTTTGTGTGTGTGTGTGTGTCTGTGTGTCTGTGTGTCTGTGTGTGTGTGTGTGTGTGTGTGTGTGTGTGTGTGGTGCTCAACCATGTGGAAAGAAAGAGGAGCAGAGGTCCCAATCGCCCCTCCCCCCCACACACACTCCTCTGTGGGTTAGATGAGCTGCCAGGCCCTTGTAATAGAGTCCTCTTGGATGATTAGGAGCTACACAGGAGGGGGGCAGAGCTCCAGCCTGTCTGGAGACTCTCTGCAGGTTTTTTCTTCACCGAAGCCTATGGAATGTTACGCATTACATAGCGAGATTCACACGCTGCTGAAAGAGAAGCCGTCTGATGGGGCTCCAGCTTTAGTTTAGAGGCCATGTTTCAGATCGGGTTGGAGGAACCAGTGTGAGATGAATGTTGTGTTTCTGCCAGACATTAGCTGCTGTGCTGCTGCTGCACTACAGGTAGGTAAGACACAGATATATGTGTTGGTGTGGGAATGCCTAAAAGATACAATCCCATTTGGCTGTATAGACATGTGTGTTCCTGCCCAATCCTGTTACCGGGATTATTGTCCACGTAGATACCATTTCATTAAAGAAAACACACGCTTCCGTGCATGCACATACACATGCAGGCACACTCGCAGATGGCCTGAGGCCTGTGGCTCTGCTCTACTGCACAGGGAAACTGTGTAAATGGTTTATTGTGGATGAGTTGATGTGATGGAGTGCGTGTCTGGATCAATAAAGAACCAATCAAATGCTGACAGTCTGCTACTGTATGCAGTCACTCATTGACTCTCCTGCCGCACTACAGTTATACAACATGAGTGTGAAGGAGGCATGAACAATGCTCCTGTTAGAGAGAGGAAGAAGTTGGAGAAGAAAGTCATTCCTAAATCTAATTGAGGATTAGCCCTGGCCAAAAAAAAAAAAAAATGTCAACGTCATATTTCTCTTGATCTTTCTCTTGAACCAAACAACGAGTCATTTGACAGACAAACCTCAAATTAACCCTAATTTAAAGTGATGACATTCAGGCTGAACTACTGGTCCTTTTTAAAACTAGGTATTTAAGAATAATTTGTTATCCACTGACAGCTATATCACCGTTGCTACATTTATGTATTAAAAGTCATTAAACATAAAGTACACAAAATTCTTACATTTTAAACTCAAATTTGAAAATAAAATCCACAATAATTATCAATATCAATGTAAATAAAGATTTTTGTTTCGATAAGCTGTTCTTTTGATATCTCGCAGCCCTGTATAACATTTTGTTTGTGAAGAAACATCCTGCATCACCTCCTCCCTGCTCCTGCAGCCTCAGATACCTCAGGGAGGCCATTAGGACGTCTGGGTCCAGGCCGAGTCTGACACAGGGCTAAATTACCCCAGAGCCACAGATTAGAGGCAGCTGGACCCTCGCTGCCGGGGGACCCCACCTCTAATAGACGGGATCAGAACAGGCCAAAGAGACGGAAACCGATCGGACCTGTGAGAATCACCTCCTCCTCCTTCTCCTCCTCCTTCTATCAGCCTGCGTCTCATTTACCTTCCTAGCTTCAGTGTTTTTTTCTAGTGCCCCACTGAGAGAAGAAAGATGTAACCTCTCACCCCTTCCTCACCTTTTCTAACACACACACACACACACACACACACACACACACACACACACACACACACACACACACACACACACACACACACACACACACACACACACACACACACACACACACACACACACACACACACACACACACACACTCCTCCCCTCTTGTTGTGACACTGAGCTGATGGACTATTTTTCAAATTGATTTCAAAAATGTACATAAGCAGCCGATCCCCTAGCCCAGATTACCTATTGATTTTTAATATGAAAAGCTCATTATATAAGCAGGAACTGCAACACAAAAAGCTAGCCAACCTTTGCATAAATCCTTTAATTGAATTTCCAGAGCCCGTGGTTCTACATTTTTTAATTAAATCCATTTCTTTTTTTAAGGGTTGCTGTGTAATTTGCATGCTGTGAAGTGGGTGCTGTCCCAGATAAAGTGCCATTGATCCTTATTAAGGCTCACCTCTGGGCTCGCTGAAAACCAACCGCAGAAATTAAATGTGCTCATGGTGCATACACTTATTGCCCGCATGATAGGATTAGAGGCAGAGAGAGAGGGGTGGGGGGCTAGAGAAGGAGGGAGAAGGAGTGATGGGGTAAAAGGTGGAAACAGAGGAGGGGGGTTATTATTAATAGTTGTTCATATTAATGTAATATTTCACTTTTCCTCCTCTGGGATGAGATAGTGAAGAGCTTGTTTATGAATGCTGGTTATTTGGGTTTTCTCATCAGACACTCTGGTTTAAATCTGTCATTGTGCTGACAAGAAGCCACTGTGTTCTTCTTCAACGTCCCACTTCTGTGACGATGAAGGCAACTACTGTATTCTTTCTTTTAAACAAGAAGTGTTCTTGATCACACGATCACGTGTGAATGAAGCCAATGATGTTAGGGGGTCACGGTCTGCAATCTGTCTAAATAGAGAGTGTTTAACTAGCTATTTAGAGATTAAATGATACTTCATTTTCTTGTCCTTAGCCTACTTAGCATCAGGTAAGCGGCTATGTGTGTGATAGCTCCAGTGACGCAGGCCGCTCTTTCCTCGTCTTCCTTTGCGGCTGTATGCAGATGGTGGAGTGAATCAATAGGGATTAACCTGTGACCTCGGTCACATACTTATAGCTTGGTGCTGCTGCTCACACATCTATCATCAGTTTCACTTAAACACTGCAGCTCACTCAATAAGGCAGCACACGCTAATTCATTTCAGAGATGGAGAGGCCCCTATCACGGGCAGCTTTTCTTTTAAACAACACACACACACACACACACACACACACACACACACACACACACACACACACACACACACACACACACACACACACACACACACATATATACATATACACACCCACAGACAAAACAATAAATAGAGTCTATTTAAGATGACAGAAAGTGCTTGGCTGCAGTATCACAGTCATTAAAATGTTCCATGTGGGTGTGTTGGTGATACACACATATACAGACAGGTGCGCTGCTACTACACTACACACATACACACAAACACACACACACACACACACACACACACACACACACACACACACACACACACACACACAAGAGTGAATGAGATTGAAGTTGCCACTAATAATTATCTTCATTATTGATTATTCCCTTAGATAATTTTCTTGATTAATTTTTAAAGTTTATTCTATAATACAATTTATACATGTATAGTTAATAATTAATTATTGATAAAGAAAATATAAACAAAGGGATGCTGAAATTTTTGATTAAAATGACTTAAAGAGGAAGAATTATGCAAAAGTCCAGATCTGTGTTTCTAATTTGGTGAATATATTTGTACTTAAATCAATCAATTCCAGATTTTGTAGTTAAAAATCCGTCTTGTTGTGTTATACAGGATATTTATCAGTTGCACTGAGCAACTTTTCTCAGAAACTGCAATTTAGATATTTTCTGGGTTTTTTTGTGATAATTTAAAAAGTTCTTGGAAAAGTTGCAATTTGAAATGGAAAAAAAGCTTTTTATTCTAACTATTGCTTAGTAAAGGAAAAAGTAATCTAATCACATTTGAAAAACAGTTACGATCTCTGTCACTGTTCCACCATGATGATGCACACAGTGGTTTGAGCAAAACCCATTCCCCATCAGTTGTTGTTTATGAATTTGAAAAAATGCGGTTTGGTTTAATTAGCATTTTGTGATTTCCTGGAGGGATTAATTAACATGATTCAGCCTCTATCTGAAACAGGCTGCTCCTGATGAGTCCTCTGTTCTGATTGGTCCTATCCTGAAGGCTGCCTCTTGTTCTTTACTCAAAATATCAACTTCTCTGATATGTCTATACATATATGAGTAAAAATTTCAACAACCTGAGGAGCAACAATGGTAAAAAAATGTTTGTGAGAGTAAACTGATGAATGATCTGAAGATCAGCAAACTGAGTGTGAGACTAGAAGGGTATATTTTTATATTGTGGAACTTTGACCATTTTTAGCATGTTTTTTATATCATTTATTTATTTCACTCGTTTACACATTCCATGACCTTAAAGCAGGATGGAGAAGACAATATTATTATACCTTAAGAAATATTAACAGTTAATAGAAATAGATGATTTGCCAATTTAAAATTACTTAATGATTAATACCTTTTAGTAGCCTGAGAAATAAGAAACAACAATAATGAATCCTCAAAATCTGTCACCTCACAGTTTTGTAATGTTTTGGATTTTTATTGAACTTAAGTATGTTTATTAAAACAATTCAAATTTAAACCATTCTGTACAGAATTCTATCGTTTGACACATGTGCTTGAAGATACACCCTTCAAATAAAATTTAGTCGTTATTGTCTTAACTAAAAACAAACAACTTTTGTTGTATTCGACACAATAACAGTAAATAAATAACATTTTTTTTTCAGAAACGGTGACCTTGTTATAATAAAGTCTACTACCTGAATCATTAGATACTTTATTTTAGTAAATTTTTTAGCATTTTAGGTGAACCCTTTGTTTGCCATTTTTGTTCTCTCTCTCTCTCTCTCTCTCTCTCACAAACACACATGCATTTTCTTCTTTTCACTGTCTTGCTCTTGAAATATTGACATCAACTGAATGATTGGTCTGATGTATTGTGTGTGCGTGTGTGTGCGTGTGTGTGTGCGTGTGCGTGTGCGTGTGTGTGTGTGTGTGTGTGTGTGTGCGTCTGTGTGCATGTGTGTGTGTGTGTTGAACTGCAGTGTCAGCAGTATGTGCTGTGAGTATTGACCCAGGCCTGTCCTCTGCTCTGACTGGCTCGTGTCCCTAACTTGTCACCTCTCTCTTTCTCCTTTAATGCTCGATGCTCCTTGTTGTGACTTGATCAATGTTTTACCACCTTTTTTTTATAATCATTGTAAATTTCCGACAACTCCAGTTCTGGAAGCTTTATCCCTCAATGAACCAGTGTCCGGTTTGTGCTTTTATCATCACTATTCTGCATGAAAACTTTGCTTTAAACGAGGCGGGTGTGATGGGGTCAGAGGAATGAATGACCTCAGTAATGTACTGGGTCACACTGACAGCTCAGCTATGCTTTTAACCCACAAACGGGTTCACATGAAGCTCTCCACTGAGTAATGGTGAAAGGTTAAATCACACACAGAGGACGACCAACCTCAGTATGAAGAATGTCTCACCTTTTCTTTCTGAATGTGAAAATGGGTTGATGACTCCACGTTTTTCTGTTCCCAACAATCACCTGGTTTACATTCTAAACTTCAACCTTTTTCTCTGTTTCTTTTAGTAAAATTTTCTAAACTTTTAAGAGGGCTGTAATGACAGCCAATTAATCTATTGATTATTGAAACAATTAATTGTTTTTGGTTGGTTCATAAAATGATGTAAAATGTTTATCATTGCTTCCCAAAGTCTGTCAAAGTTGTCCAAAACAACAGTCCCAAAAGATCCATCAGTTTACTATTATAGAAGCCTAAATAATCCAGAAAATGATCAGAGAAGAGAAACTGGAACCAGAGAATTTGGACATTTTTTTCTTATTAATGACTCTGATCGATTGATGATCAAAATAGTAATGTAATGGTTGGCAACTAATTCATAAATAGACTAATATTTTTAGCTTCACCACAATTCAGTCAATACAGAATTACTACATTTTCTTTTTTTGGTTACAGATAGTCATAATGAACATATATATATATATAAACAATCATAATGTATCATAGTTAATTTGTCCTGCAATATAATGATTCTCACAGATCACTTGTTACTCTGTAATTCCAATATTCTAAATTGTGTGTGTATATATATATATTTTGATGCAGTCTGGTCCAGATATAGAAAAAAATATAATTAAAAATTAAAAAAAAGTAATTATCTATCAAAGCAAGCAGCATCTGTGTGTCTGTGTCTCAATTATCTCTCTGTTTGTCAGCTCTCAAATATAGATGTATTTTGCACATGGCACATTGGTGTGCATCCTCTTAGGTTTTTTTTTTATTTTGGATGGATATTCAAAACATCATTATCATTAAAAAATGATAGCATGTCACAGCACTATCCTGCAGCAGTGAGTATTGTGCTACAGTGTAAAACTCTGTGTCATGACTCCTCCTCATGTTGCTTTAAAAATTCTGGTTAATGATGGAGGAGGAGACCAGGGTATCTAGGCCAGGGGAGTGACAGGGTGACTGGGAGCGGCTGTGGATCCTGCACACCTGTCGCCATTCCCAGGAGCCCCACCTACAGAGGGGCGACACGGAATGTAACACTACACACTGCACTAGTTCAAATAAAAAACATCAGTGTAATTATATTGTTGTGTTCTATGTTTCAGTTATTTTATCTTAGACTTGAATCAGAAGAACAGAGCTGATTTTCTGGGAGTTTGTTCTGGTATATGGAGATAAAAGGGATAATGGCAAATCCTGGGATGCTCCTTGCATGTTGTCAAGTTACTGATTGTTTTGATTCATCAGTTCATCGTTTGTTAAAAAAATTCGGAAAAGACTTAAAAAATATCTCTTAAAGTTCACAATTCCAGTCCGAAATATTCATATTATCGTCATGTTTTAGAAACATGCACTCTGTTTGATTTGAATAACTTTAGGAATCTAAAACAGAAATCCACAAAAATGCAGCAGAAAGCAGAGGAAAGCTTAAAAAAAGTTAAAATAAAATAATAATAAAAAATTCCCCTCTATTCTGTCCAGTCGCCATCATCTTGTGACCCCTGAACTCTGCCCTGAGGTGTTGAGAGGTTTAATTTCCCTCATTTCATTTCATAATCCAATCAGTCAGACTAAATCAGCTTGGTTCCATTTTTGTCGTCCTCTAACCAACCACCCATACATATTCTCACACACACACACACACACACACACACACACACACACACTCACACACACACACACACACACACACACACACACACACTAACAGGACCTCCTGAATGCATGTGGGTTCTGGGACCCCCCTGGGGTTAGACCACTCTATGTGTTATTGATTGTGTTGCTGTTGCATGTTGTGCTCAATCATGTGTTCCATGCGTCTGGTGCTGTCCTTTCCCACCTGGCCCATTAGATTAGGCTAATGCATTCAACCATTGATTAGTCATTACACTCAGACCTGATCAGCCAATCGCCTACCTGCTCTGACTCTACTTGACCTCTGACCTCTGGCTCCGGTGTCATCGCACCGGCTCTAACATGTTAAACACACAATTGTGCACATGGCTCTGTCGGCTGTGTATTGTGCTGGTTCCAGCAGGTGCGGGTTCAGCCGGGTTCACTACCTGTATGATGTTCGATACTGAGAGCATTTCCACGCATTTCCTAATCACATGCAACAGAGAGCTATAGATTGTATCATCGAGCAGTGAGTGGCTCAATAGGAACGAGCTTGTTAATTTCAGCACAATAATCCTTTTAGAAGTCAGAGCAAAACTGTGATATGTGGAATGTTTTCATTTAATTCTCCTGTGGTAAAACAGCTACTTGAAGTACTGTAACCGTGGAGTTCAGATTACTATTAATTCCAAAAGGCTATTTATTCATACTTACTTTTTACACTAGACCACGGTAAAAGAGTTGGATTACACACTTAGAGGCTGGTTAAAATGAGGGATATTTACAAAAACATCACACAACTTTACACAATCCACAGGTTCACTCAACAGGGGATGTCTCTCTTAGAACATGGAAATGTTAAATTAAACAAGGTTTAAAGAATCACTACTACAGTTATCAATCACATATGATGAAGGAAAGTATCAAGATATTTCACAGTATTCTATAAACACAACTTCAATTTATATCAGCTTATATTCAGTAACCCAATATACACATTACACTTACATATTACACATTCTCTTTTACACATATTTTACAAGTTTTCGACCTTGAAGATACCCTTATAATTTATATATTTATTTTTAAGGGTATCTTCAAGGTCAAGTTTTTGACCTTAAAGATACCCTTAAAAATAAATATATAAATTATAAATTATATATATATATATATATATATATATATATATATATATATAAAATAAAGAATATGTATTAATATATTATTATATATTACTCATTGCTCATCAGTATTAATTGATCCAGGTTGATATTTTTTACCGTCCATATTTGATATTCCTTGTAAGTTTCATAAGTTCATCATATACAGTTATTTAGATTGAATGAAAAAAAAACTCCCAACATTTGTAAAAACAGCAGTAAAATCTGTGCCCTTCCCTTTAAATTCAGCTCCACTTTTAACCTAAACAGCTTCTTCATCATTCGTAACAACCCTCCGATTACATTAACTCTGCGGCATGACGACTTTTATTTTGAAATCAGTTTCTGATAATTCAGAATGTAGGACCTTTACTCCATTTAAGTCATGATATCTCATACAGAGCCTGAGCTCTGCTCCTCTGCTCCCGAGTGTAAGTGTGTGTGTGTGTGTGTGTGTGTGTCGGCCACGCCCACTGTTAACACTCTCACCTTGACAGTTGTGCTTCAGAAATAATACGACCTTCCACTCCCAGCCTCCTTATTCTTTCTTTTCCTTCTCTTCCAGTGTCTCCACAGTATCGAGTTCGTCTGTGAGGAATAGTTGTTTCAGGGACCGGCCCATTAGTGTGTGTGTGTGTGTGTGTGTGTGTGTGTGTGTGTGTGTGAGAGTGTGAGAGTGATTGGGCATGGATGTCCTTATTGAATATGAGCTGGCTACTCCGTGGCTCTGCATTAAATTTGTATTGAATAGGAAATTAATGATTCGATAATTTTATTGATGTTTCTGGTATTGAACATATAAACAAAATGTTCTTTTGAAGCATTGTGTGCACGCTGCTTCCTGCAGGAGAGGCAGCACTCCCAGTTGTGTTTAAGAAAGAATAAGTCCATGTTTAGTCCGTTGTGTATTGGAAAAGCCAGCGAGCGGATCGATGGGGCCTCACTGCTTCAGACTCACTTTAATTGTATTATTTTCTTTCAGATTTCTGCCCTCTCATATCCATCTTCACAGCGATGACAGATCTGATATGTATCGCCAACATTGTCATGAGGATGTATTTGAATTTATTGAACAGCTTCAAAAAGGGATTCATTCAGCTTTTATTAGTCAAGGCTAGATTTACAGCGCAGTGTTCGACAAAGGGGCTGTTTTTGTGCCCTGATGCATTTTTTTGTGTACGTTGAATTGTCGAATCGACGGCTCATCAGACACTTCCAACTTTTTTGAAATTGGACTAATTCTTTGACTGAGATGAGCGGGAGCAGATCAAAGCGATGAGAGATGGCGAGACTGTGTGGAGGAAACTTTTTTAATTAAAACGGAGCGACAGAGGGGAGGGAGAGGGGGATGTTCTTTGATGCGTGTGCTGGATGCGGCGTGAACGGCGTGCGGTTATTATGTGTTTTAAGAGGTTCCAGTGGAGGGCGGGATGGTCGGAGGTGTTGCAGAGGAGCAGGGAAGGAAGGAGCAGAGCTTGATGAAGTTTCTGATTATCCCACCTCCTCTGGCTCGGGGAAGAATTACTGAATGCCATTTGGGTCAGTGCTCTTTATGGAACTACATTTATGAAATACATCTCTCCCCCTCTTTCTTCCTTTCTCTCTCTTTCCGTCTGTCCCACTCCGTGTCTCTCCCCCCTTCCTCCTTCCCCTCTTCTCTAATTGGAGATGCAATAAAGGTGTGCGGGGTCAGTGCTTCCTCAAGGTGAGGCCGCCATGTGCGTCTCACTCTAATGTTCCTCCTCCAGACACATGTGCCGAGTAGTTCCTGCTTGCTCTTTTCTGCCTTGTTCACAAAACTACCTCAAATAACTTAACTCGGCCTGCTCACCTATTCTGTGATAACTTCCCCTCGCTAATATATCGCGGCTTCCACGCTTCCTGCCCTGACCTCCCCCTCTTCTTTCTCTCTCAACTCTGCTCCGTGTCCTTGTGCCAGCCTGTTAAGCCAGAGGGCATGCTGTGGGTGAATCACAGACACAGCTCTGCCAACACACTCGGTGGGAGCGGTGCTGCCGAGGGTGCCGGGGGAGGGAGGGAGGCAGGGAGGGAGAGGGAGAGAGAGAGAGAGGGAGAGAGAGAGACGTTGAGGGGGGATTTGGGGTGTGGAGATAGTGAACGACTCAAATAGGTGGAGACAGAAATCACCAGAATAATATATATCACCAGAATAAAACGGAGATTTTGATTGATTGTGTGTTTTGAAGATTCAGAGCTTGTGAATGGAAGCTTGATTCTCCCGGTAAAGTGGAAGCTCTTTGTCCGACTCGGGGCTCAGTACCGCTGGGGGCCAGCAGGGGTCATTGTAGTTCAACTGACGGAGCGGCCGGATCGCCGGGCTGCGCTGCTCCGCTTCGTTTGCTCTTGAACTCCTACGAACGTATGGGATTCTGCATTCCGCATTTATTTCACAAGCTCATTTTTCCTCCATCAAATGTTCTCGAGGACCAAAATGGTCTCATCTCTTTTTTTTTTTTTTTTTTTTTTTTTTTTTAAATTCTGTTAAACTTTCAGAAGACAGCAGGGTGCTTTTAGGAGCCACTGACCCCTGCAGGGGGCTGATTCTTGTGATTTGACTCATTTCTTTTAAGATTTTTAATAAAAAGAAAATGGAAAAAAAGTGTTAAGAATAAGGTTGAGGCTGCTGTTGAGTTAATTGATTTAGCAGATGATTGTAATTTAACATCAAGGTGAGTCATTTCCTGCAGGTATTGCTTGAGATGTCGTTGTTGAGGAAACATTTCTCTCTTCATCTTCAGGTTTGTGCTTCCTTAATTTAAACACTCATCTGCTCAAACTGATTTTGAGTCTATGAATTGCTGCTATGCCGTTCCTGCTTGATCCTGTTTAAATGTCTTAAAGTAAATCTTCTTTTTGCAAAAAAACAAAACCTCAAGTGACATCGAAGGATCCAGGAGTTGTAATAAACATATAAATCTGCTTCTTCTGCTCCTCTTAATTCATGCTGTTTACCACACGCCTGCACGCCACCATCACCATTGACCTCCAGCAGATGAATATTAGATGAAGCAAGCAGCCAATATGTGAATAGCTGAGTTCAGGACAGCAATGATTTTAATGGCAGCGAGCAGCCATTAACAGTATATCTGAAAATAGACAGAGGATTTTCCATAGATCATTAATGACGGGAAATCTATCCCTCTTTCCCTTCCTCCATCCCTCCATATATCTCTTTTTTCCACTCTTTCTGTTTTTCTACCTTTTACTGTCATCAGTCATATTTTCATATTATTATATTTCAGCTCTGTCTCGCTGCTGCTCCCCTCACAAAGGCTGCAAACGGAGGCTCAGGCCTTTCGTCACTCGCTGGGAAAATGTTTTGAATAGAGCCGCACTAATGTCTGTTAAGTATATAATCCACATCTCCTCCTCCCATATTTCTTGTTATTTTAGTTTAGTGCTGTAATCAAGCAGGGTTTGCCAATAAAGTTTATTGTACGGAGCTAAGTGTCAATATCACGCACACGCACACATACACCCAGGGCAGAGAGGTCCCTTTAATTAGAATAACAGAGGGAGGCAGAGTTATGTGTGTGTCTGTATGCATGTGTGTGAGTGAGTGGGAGAGAATGTGTGTGTGCTTTCATGTGTTTGCACATATGTTTGAATTTAGAGTCTTTTTTTTAATTCATAGTAGACTGCGGTTGAACAAATAAACAGGAAATACAGGTTGGATAAAACTGAAGGAATTTCACACCATTAAAAAGTGGGTGTGTCCTAGCATTAGCATGGCTACCGTTCTTCTTATTGTATCTTGGAGGAACAATTGCCTTGATTAAGTATTGGTTAAAATTGCTTCAAGCAAGATGAAGCAATGCGTTGTTATTAATTATTAATTTATTTTTTATTTTTAACAGGAATGAATTGTGATTGAATTTTGATATAAAAATACATACAAGATATGTGTAACTTTTTGGTATTATAGTTAAATAAGTGAACAATATGATATTAAAAACGACTTTGAAAAGTGAATAAATAACTGTGACATCAACATTAAAACATTTCACTGATTTTATGAACCAATCAATTGCAGCATTTGATGCTTTGAATCAGTGGTGTAATCTCTGCTGTATGAAGTATTGATTAGACCTGCTCCCTCTCTCCTCTCATGCGGCTTTATTAAAGTTATACAATTGTAAAAAGCTTTTTATGATGATGATAATGGGAGAAAAACTTTCACACAACTCCTGTGCTCCAGCTCCTGGTATTTATCTAGCTCGCTGCAGAATGTGACGCTGAGAAATGTTGACATTTCCAGCGGCCGTTTAATTCATTTTAGAATTCTGTGAGTACAGGAGCCAGTTTTAGTCTCTCTTTCTCTCGCTCTCTTTCTCTCTCTCTCTCTCTTTTCTCTATGGTTTGTATTTTCCTATTAGGCCACTTACAAACAGCCTGGTTAATATGTAGAATCATATTACCGATTTGAATTCTTTGATAAGAGACGATTTGAGCAAGGGGCAAAATTGTAAGCACCTCCCACTCCTAAACGGCAGCGTCCCGCGGTGGTTGAGGGGCGGGTTTGCCAGCCTCAATCAAATAGTAAAACACAAAAACCATTTCCCATTACAATGCGAAGAGATTAAAGACAGATTAAACTGTAGTGTGTGGGAGCCGGGGGCCAAAGCAGCGATAGCTGTGTGTTCTGAGGGGGAGAGAGGAGAGGAGAGAAGAGATGATGAGACAGGAGAGGAGCAGGGAGAAGGGAGGCGAGCTGTGAGCGCTGGGTGCTGAGGGAGAGCAGATGGAGGAGTAATTTGCGTGGGATGTGGTAGATGGGGGAAACATGGCTGTGTGTCAGTGGTGAGCGATGCCTCCCGTTCTGAAAGAAATCAATTTAGGGCGGGACGGAGACGCCGTGCATACAATAATTGAATATTACTGCTTACTATCTCCTTCACATGCAGCCACTCGGCTCTGCGGCGTATGGACTGCGTGGGGAAGTGAATGAACCGCCAGAGCGAGAGATACAGGGTTAGGGCTCACGCAGATAATGAGTTGATACTCCAAAATAATCTCTTCACGCCGGATTCATGAGTGAGATGCGGGCCGCCACGTCAGAGGTAATCTGGACCCCGACCTATCAAATCGGTCAGGTCTGACTGGGGCCACGTGGGCTGATCAATAATCACAACTGTTAATCAATGAGCTTTTAAATAAGCATCGACCCTGCTTACAAGGTTAGCCTCGTTTATTGGTTTACATTAGGCTAAGTAACACAATCAGCTACTCATAGGAGCAGAAATTTCTTCAAAGGAGCACAAAAAACGTGAGTGTGAGTGTGAGCACATACAAAACAATAAAAAAAACATGTTTTGGCTTCTAATATATATTAATTTATTCATTGATAAGTTTATTTGTAAGTAAAGATAAGTTTGTTTAGAGACACAGATACTTTCAACACTAGACATTAAACCATAGTATAAAATAACACATTGCAGCTTGAAATAAAACGTTTGATAGTGTAGAAATGTAAAGTTTAATATGTTTTATTTTAAGAAGATTTCTGTTTTCTATAAAAACTGTTTCTAATGTTCAGTTAGATCTGTAAATAATGAAATGATCAATTGAAAATAAAGCAGAGAAGAGAAGCCAGAACCTGAAAATTTTGCCATTTTCTTCTTAAAAATGACTAAATAAATAATTATCCCATTAATCACACAATCACACTATGAACTATCACATTAATTAAATTAATGTGATAGTTTTGCAACAAATCCATTAATCATTGCATCTCTTTATAAATATTAATGACAGACACTAAACAACCGATAGCTGGTAGTAAGAAGCTTCAGAAATGTGAAACTATACTGAGATGATTTTTAATTCTCAAACCACAAATTCATCTTCTTAGTGACATCGCAACTTCACATAAAATACAATAGAAGTTAGACTAAAACAAAATTACATCGCTTGTCCAAGTAGTCAGGCACATATGGTAATTAAAATAAAAAATAAAATAACTGACTTTATGTGCCTAGGAAGTTTTGTTTTCTTGTGTTTTCTGTTGTTTTTTTCCTGAGGATTTGTTGTCTTCACTGTCACCAAAATCAAGACAAAACTCAAAACTCAAATAATTATCTTAAACATTAATACAGAGATAAAATGACTAGTTGGATTGATGAGTATAGTTCAGGACAAGTTTTAACCAGGAAACTGTGGAAAATGTGTTTAATAAATGTGCATCCTTTCTGAGTTTGTGTTTGCATTCTATGTGGATTCTCCAGCATGTATGTGTGAGTGTGTGAATGAATTGTGTGTGTGCCCCACGATAGACTGGCGACGACTTTCACTATGTTTTTTATTGAGAGTTCATATCCTGTTGTTATATTTGTCTGCAGTGGTTGATAAAGCCCTCTGAAACCTGCACCATGCATGAAACTCTTAACAGTTTCAAACATGTGTTGGGACGTTTCCTGCGAACACGCATCTGCTCCTGTGATTAAATGGCAGAAAGTTTTCTTTCATTCCAGCTCACAATTAGTTCTGAATTGATTAAATCAAAGTTAATTCAATCTTTAATTTGCGCCTTATTTCCACATGATTCCTCTGTACAAACTCTCATTAATTCTTTGAAATGATATCAGACTGCTCTGTTATACTATCACTTAATCATCTCTGAACATAATAATCATCCATATATCATAGCAGATGATCAGGAAACGTTTAATTAGGATAATTACTCATTAATCCTCCAAAAGGGGCTTCTTTGGAAGGTGCCTCACAGATTGTTTGCAGATGAACGTGTGTGTGTGCGTGTTTAGCCTACATATCTGTGTGTACATATGCATGCAGCCCGGTCTCAGTAATATTCGTCACTGTCTGATTTACTGTAGTGAGGTTGCCATTGCAGCCTGAGATCCACTGCATTTGTCTCCATTTCTTAATGGTATTTCAACAGCTCCTACACCAGCGGCCATTTCTCATTTTAATGATTGGAGAAATGACTGTGTGTGTGTGTGTGTGTTTGTGTGTGTGTGTGTGATGGTACATGTATGTTTCTCTCCTCTCTCCTTAGAATAGAAAGATGAAGCCACGACACCTCAGCCGCTCTTTGTGAAGACAAAACTACAGCAACAATATTTCTTTGCTCGAGTGGGAGTTCTGATTGATGTTGAGGCGACTGCTGCCTATTGAAGTGACTACTGTTACACTGGCTGACGTGATTGAAATTGGGTTTCTCCACACACACACACACACACACACACACACACACACACACACACACACACACACACAAACACACACACACACACACACACACACTCAAACACAGAGATGGTTCCTACAAGATCTGACAATTACAAGAGGGGCTTTTAATCAATCTGGAATGCAGCTCGGAGGGGCGAGTGATGGCAGGGGAGGAGGAGAAGGAGTGATTACTCCCTCTCAATCTTTATCTCTCTTTCTATCGCTCTCTTTCTTCCTCTTCCTCCCTCTGTCGCGCTCTCTTCCTCACTTTTGGCTCTTTACAGCGTCTATCCTCTGTGTTTTCAACCACACACTATTTAAACAGCCCCTATCCTCGCTCTCCTCTCTTTCTTCTCTCCCAGTGCCTCGTGTTTGACTATTAGCTGACATGCACACAGGGAGCATCGCTCATCTTCCCAATTTCTCCTCCTCTTGTCTTGCTCCCTCCTCCTCCTTTCCCTTCTCACTTCTTTCTCCTGCTCCATGTATACCTATTAGCAGACATGCTCTCGGGGAGTCTAAATGAATATTTTAGCAGCCACGGGGAGGGGCTTCGATCCTCCTCCTCCTCCTCCTCAGCTTGCAACACAACTAATGGAGCAGAGTCTGTGTTTTCCCTCACACAACTTCTGGTTTCCGCTGTAGGGCACACGCCTCCATCCTGTTCCGCATTGTTCAGTTTGACCGGCTTGGATCAGACGCGCCTTCCCGGCCGGGATTGATCGGCTGCAGCTGGAGTGTGTGTAGTTGAAGGAAGTGAGGAGCCAATCATTTTCACAACTTTTTTTCTCAGCTAAATGTCAAGAGACAGAACAGACAGAACTTTTTTTCCTCCCTGATTTACCTGCTCTACTTTGGTCTTTTCAGTGTAACAGGGGTTAGGCTTGGCTTCCTGCATTAAGGGATGTAGTGTGGGAGTCCGGTATTAGTGAGAACCGTTTAACAAACCCACTGTTTTACACACACTGTATTTTACATGAAAACTTCACCTTTTTATAAGAATGGCGGTTGAGTTTCTGCCTCATTTTTATACACTGATTGCAATAATCTGACCTGTTTTTTTTCATGTCTCACTTTTCTTTTTACTTTCAGTTCTTTCTATATTGCTCCACTATGAGTTATGATGTTTTACTCTTGATTTAATTCTATTTTAGGTCTGCTACTTTTGTAGTTTATTTAAATATGTTGTCAGGTGTGAAGCCTCATCTATTATTTCTTAACTAATAAATTGCAGGCAGACATGTTTTTTGGAGAATTGCACAGTATGGAACAAAAGAGCATTCTGATCGATTAACCATTAATGAAAAAATTAATTGATTGGTTTATGAAATGGGATAAAATATCAACCAGTGCTTCCCAAAGCTGAAGATTTAATCTAAAATGTCTTTTTTTTATCAAGACCAAAAGTTCACAACCCAAGATCATCAGTTTACTATTATAGATGACTGAAGAAAGGCAAAAAGAATCAGAGAAGAGAAGCTGGAACAATTTGATATTTCTAGTTAAAAATGACTTCAATTGATTAATCGATCATCAAAATAGTTGGTGATTAATATGATAGTTGGACACATCAGATTTAAAGCTGCAAGCACATTCACTAATGAGAGGATTCACTTTCTATACAATTCTTTATGAATTGGTTGTTGACATTTGTATTTTTTATGTAAATAAAATATAAATAATATAAATGTAGAACATTTACAGAAGAAACCTTCCAGAGTCTTTGTGAAACCGGAGTTTGAAATATGAATATGCCGTTCTAGACTAAAGGAACGTACGAAATGTTTGTTTAGTGTCAATGATAAACTGGTTGATAAAGAAAATAAAGTGACTTCTAGAGTCATGAACTGTAATGAACTGAATGTTTCAGAAAATGTGCTTTAAATAATTGAGAAAATATGTGACAACACAACTGTTTCCACATCCGGACACACCAACAGATGCATGACTTAAGACACTATAAAAGAATATTAGTGCCAGCCGTAAAATAGTGACAGATTTATTTCCTTATGCATTTTGAGAATAAATTTGACACCCGTCATGTTCCCTGTGTGGAACTGGCCGTAACATCAGGTGTAACCATGGTTTTCTGCTTCTAAACAGACACAATGTTCAGTACAATCTTCAAAGCACTGAAAGCAAAAGAAGAATAATTTCTTTATTAAAACTGATTGTGATGAACAATTTCAAACAAATCATCTACACAAGGCATTTTTTAGAAAGAGCCATTATCAGCCTATGTTTGATTTATTTGCAAAATTCAACTTTAATATTGAAATAAATGTCAACTATATTCTGCACATGTCCATTCATCATTGTTATTCTCTGGCACTAATACTGTAACTTGGACTTTATTATTGAAACGCAGAATGAAAAACTTTCCCCTTCTGCTTTGTTTAACAACACTCTTTAAGTCAGATGTGTGACGTCATGCTGCACACATCTGTCTCCTCTTCTGTCTGTGTGTGAATGTCATGAGTTTAATATTTTACAAGCACATTCCTGCCACTAAAAGTTCAGTCCAACTCAGCTCTACATCGTCTCTTTGTCTTATTATCCCTCCATTTGTCTTTCTTGCTGCTTCACTTCCCTTTCTTCCTTTTGCACCTTTCATGTGTCTCCTCTCTGTGTGGTACAGTACTGTGTGTGTGTGTGTGTGTGTGTGTGTGCAGCGTGCACGCTAATCTTTAGATGAGGGGCTGGTGGTTAAATCATGATGCATAGTCCAGGGCTGCTCTGGCCACTGTCATTAATCAGTACAGGGGCGGGGGACGTATCTGCTTTTTATCCATCTCTTAAATCAGTCACTGCAGCTATCGGCAGCCCCCCCCCCCTCCTCTTCCTCCTCCTCCTTCCTCCACTGCCCCCCCTCCCCCCCACGGGCTGCTGATTGAAGTGGCATTGTTTGGGAGACAAGCGGCGCTCAATCAATAGGCAGTCTCACTAAATTACCGTTTGCATGAAAAATGAAGGGGCGACCAACCTGACTCCATTCAGCTGGGGATGTGCGTATGTGTGTGTGCGTGTGCGTGTGTGTGTGTGTGTATGTGTGAGCAGATTAGAGAGATAGGAATATGTGGATGGGACGTACTGTAGAGAAGTGTGTGTCTGTGTGTCAGGGGACAGAGAAGACAAAGTGGGCAGGTAATAGCAGCAGGATGAGTCTCTCCTCTCCTCCAGCAGCGGCTCTGGTCGACCACCTACAACTGCTGCAGAAAAACGCAGAAGCAGAAAGGCTTTCCTGCTCGTGTATTGATTAGGGCTTGTTAAGGACTTCTCCTGTGGGCCTTTACGGGGCCTGATAAGGCACGCTGACCCTCACCCTTCCCCTTCACCCTTCAACTCAACCTCTCACCCTCACCCACGGCTGACCTGCTCCTGTCTGTGTCTTTGTTTGTCTCCGACCTCTCGACCACAGAGGAATCCAGGAATCACATTGTGGATCTTTCTGTATCTTTTTGATGCATGTAGAGATCTAAGTGTGTGTGTGTGTGTGCATGTGTGTGAGCGTAGATGGAAGGTGTTGTGGAGTGAGGTCTCAGCCTCTCTTGCCTGTATGTGCTCCTCCCTGACCTCTGGCTATTAATCATCTCTAGATCTGTGTTTACCCTCAGTTCAGCTCTCCAGCACATAGGCACCTAGAGGGGCAATTAGAGCGGAAGCACTGCCCCACAGCAGAGGAGCGCCCTCCTTTACACACACACACACACACACACACACACACACACACACACACACACACACACACACACACACATACATAGAGTACATGGAGTACATGCATGCATACACACAGATACAAAAACACGCATACACATGTATACATGTTCATACACACAACATACACACACATGCAAACACATGTACAGACACACACCAAAACATACAGATGCATGTACATACATACAAACAGAGGCACAAAGTAAATTCCAGAGCAACAGACACACACACACACACACACACACACACACACACACACACACACACAGACATACAGTGAATTCCTAAGAAACAGGAACTTAGCTGCTGCTCCTGTCCAGCAGCTATTAGGTTTTTATTTACTTTAAATGCATTGTGTTGTTAATCTGAGTATCACAGTGCTGTGTTATATTTGTATGGGGAGAGAATTTGCGCGTCTCTTTGTTCAATCACGTTATGTGTGTGTGTGTCTCCTGCCCCCACAGGGCATACCAAACATGCATTAGTATAAGTTGCACAGGCCGAGCCTCATCCAGTGTACGTATGGTAATGGATGGTGTGTGTGGAACATGTCAGCCACCTCATCATGTAAAAGCCTCCGTGTACAGGAAGGAGCAGAGAGGGCTGGCAGGTAGGCATTAGGCGATATAATGGCCTCTATTTTTACACAGTGGAACGCAGCTGAAGAGGCGACGCTTATGAAGCTTTCAAAAAAGCAGACACACAGGTGGGGGGTGGGGTTATAAGTGGGTAAGTGAGTGAATAAAACTGATTTTCAAATTGCCTGACTGTTGGATGCGTTTGTCTATGCCAGTGAGCCTTAGGACAAGTGTGTGTTTGTGTTTCTTTTTGTGAGAATGTATCTGTAGACTTTCTCTGTGGACCTTTTCTCCTCTTCTTTGCTTCCATCAAGCAGCTTTATTTTCAGCAGCCAGTGTCCAAATCTTCTCCTCTAACATATAGGAGTCAAACTCAGTTTAGTTCACAGGCCACAAACAGTATTTATTTAGCCATCATTTGTGCAAGTACTCCCACTTAAAAAAGATGAGTGAGGCCTGTAATTTTCATTACACTTCAACTATAAGAGAAAAAATGAGAAAAAAATCCTGAAAATGATGGTGGAAAAATATAGAGTATATTTAGTCCATAACCAAAGTTTATCTCAATACCTCGTTCTAAACCCCCAATGACAGATTTTCTATAAGTCTTCACAAGGTTTTCACACACTGTTGCTGGTATTTTGACCTTTTCCTCCATGTAGATTTCCTTAAAAGACTTTCTATGGGTTCGAGATTTGGAGACCACTCCAGGACCTTAAAATGCTCCACTCTTTTGTTGCCATGTGATGTCATTGTTTTGCTGAAAGACCCAGTCATGTTTCATCTCCGGTACCCTTGCTGATGGAAGGGGGTTTTCACCCAAAATCTCACAATACATGGCCCTATTCATTCTTTCCTTTACACAAATCAGTCGTCCTGGTACCTTTGCAAAAAAACAGCCCCACAGCATGATGTTTCCACCCTTATGCTTCACAGCATGTGTGGTGTTCTTTAGATAAAACTCTGTTTTCTTTCATTTCCAAACAAGTTCAGTTTTTACGAACTTTTTAAAAGAGCATATGACAAATGCTCTCACGTAAACTTCAGACAGGTCTAGACATGTGCTGGCTGTGGGAAACGTCTCTGGCGGTGTTGGGTCCCAGCTCTCTGATAGTTTTGACCTCATGGGGTAGGATCTTGCGTGGAACCCAATATCAGGAGATTATCAGTGGTCTTGTATATCTTCCATTTTTTAATTGCAGGTCTGCAATTTTGTTTCTGGTGTCCTATGACCGCTCTTTAGTCTTGGAGTGGAGTTTGGAGTCTGACTGCTTGAGGTTGTGGACAGGTGTCTTTATACTGATAATCATTTTAAACAGGTGCCATGGTAATGAGTGGAGGACATATAAAACTCTCAAAGAAGAAGTTAATGGTCTGTGAGAGCCAGAAATGCTGCTCCAAATACATATTTTACAGAGGAATTTATTAATTCAGTCATTAAATTCTCTCCTCTCATAGTTGAAATACACAGTGGCTTGCGAAACTATTTGGCTCCCTTGAACTTTGTGACCTTTTGCCACATTTCAGGCTTCAAACATAAAGATATAAAACTGTAATTTCTTGTGAAGAATCAACAACAAGTGGGACACAATCATGAGGTGGAACACACTTTATTGGATATTTTAAACTTTTTTAACAAATAAAAAACGAAAAATTGGGCGTGCAAAATCATTCAGCCCCATTGAGTTAATACTTTGTAGCGCCACCTTTTGCTGCGATTACAGCTGCAAGCCGCTTGGGGTATGTCTCTATCAGTTTTGCACATCGTGAAACTGATATTTTTGCCCATTCCTCCTTGCAAGAAATTACAGTTTAATATCTTTATGTTTGAAGCCTGAAATGTGGCAAAAGGTCACAAAGGTCAAGGGAGCCAAATAGTTTCGCAAGCCACTGTACCTATGATGAGAATAACAGGCCTTGCTCATCTTTTTAACTTGGTGACTGACTACTGAACTACTACTACTGAATACTTTTTCCCCCATTGTAAATTGCAATTTATTCTCAAGTAGGCTGAACCACTAAAAATAAACGTATAAGCAAAATCTACAAACTTCTTCTTCCTTGTATGTAAAGGTATACCATATAAATATTTATATTTTTGTATATAATGACTCGAGCAATAAAATAAGGACTTTTAGTTTTATAAGTAATGACTATTTATTATTCAGAAGTATAGTTAGTAAGTATAGTAGTAAGCAAATGATGATATGAAACAGCAGAGAGTTGTGTGAAAGCAACTGATGCATGTGTAAAAGCATTTGGAATTTGTTGGAAGAAAGAGAAACTGCTGATATGATGCACAAATCAAAGGTTGTGGAGGTTGAACTAATTGTTGTGCAATTGTTGTGAGAAATGCACTAAAGGGTCTGAAAAAAAACTATAACATCTAAACCAGGGAAGTCAAATTCAATTTAGTTCATCGGCCACATCCATTGAAATTTAATCTCAAGTGGGCTAGACCTGTAAAAATAACACCTACAGTAAAAATAACAACTTCTACTTTTCTATTGACAAAACTGTAAATATTTTATTCTTTGAATCTTGAAAGATTCTGATTGACTTCACATTTCTTTGAAGAAACAGGAATTAATCCAACAGTTTGTATTAAAATTTGTATTAAAAAAAACTAATTTATGAAGCACTTAAAAGTATAAAACAACCTCCAAAGAATATAAAAAGAAGAAGGGGAATATATATATATATATATATATATGTGTGTGTCAAGTATGGCATAATTAACAATAGATGATTTGATAAACAGGTGAAGAGAAATATTTTTTAGAAATGTCTAAGGATGTAGCTTTGCTCATCTCACAATACTAAACTATCAGTCATGGGAGGGTGGTGGAAGATGCACAATTTGGTGATGGTCAGAATGATAGTGGATGAAGATGAAGATGAAGGTGAAAATGGATGCAGGTGACATTGAGTGAAAATGAAGGTGGAGAAGATGGTGAATGTAAAGATGAAGGTAACAGCGGTTGATGATGAGGGTGATCCAGTAGGGGAGAAGCAGCAGCAGCTGTGTTGTTTATGCTGGTAGTTGGTGTGCGTTTCCAGTTGTTTTCATTAATGAAGCCGATACTGATCCAGTGATGTGTCGTCCGTGTTGTTTTTACGGCTCTGATTGATCAGAAGGGAGGAGCAGGCGGCTCTTTAATGACCCACACTGATCTCCCACCATCTGGATTCTGCTGCTGAACTGAAAAAACACACTCACTATTGATAAGAACTGGAGCGATTCCTCCAAATCAACTTCTCCTTTAAACTTTTCTGTCGTTATCTACACATGTTGGCGTGCTCACGTGTGTGTGTGTGTGTGTGTGTCAGGCTGCAGCGTGAGTGGATGTAGTCCGGCTGTGGGCCCGCGGAGGTAGTTAATCTCTGTGTGTATGACATGTGTGAGCTCAGGGTATTGTACTGTATGTTTCCCCCTCACTCAGCTGTACTTAATGTAGCCCATAAAGGCTACACAACAATAAGCTACGCCTCGCACTCAGGCCACCATTCTGCACTACACTAGCCCGCTGAGCAGGATAAATGACTACTATAAACCTGTCACACACACACACACACACACACACACACACACACACACACACACACACACACACACACACACACACACACACACACACACACACACACACACACACATACACAGGCTCACAGGCTGGAGCATGCAGAGATTAAGGAAAGTCGTCTCCTCGGCCGCAGAGGATCTGTGTCTTTGCAAAGTTTGTTTCAGTCTGGGCGGTGTAGCGGTAATAACCGTAAAAAATCCAGAGGTAAGAAAAACGGGCGGAGAGAGGAAAGGCATTTGCTTATCTGGGATCCAGCAAACTCCCAAAAAAGATATTAATGGAGGGGCGGATTTCATGTGATGGTTTCATTATGCATTTGTGTGTCAGTTCCCTTTTTTCCTCCTTCACCGCAGCAGGCCCAGAGTTTAATCAGCAGGCAGAAGACAGATCCAACTTCCCTAATGTCCCGGACCTCCCACCACATCTCGCACCCGGGAAGATTGATCTGCATTAAGAGGGGATAAAATAGCCCCTTCATGTGATGGCTGGCCACACTGTTGGTGAATGAATGGCATTTAAAATCCATAAAGCTGTTATTCTGCACAATACCTTATGAATATATATGTGTGTGAGCGGTAGTTAAGTTGAGTCGGCGGGCGTTTGTGCAGCTGGCAATAGATGGCCCTGGGACCCTATGTTTGTGTGTTTGCGTCCCTCACCAGGCTTGATATGACATGCCACAATTATGAGTGTGTGAGAATGAGGGAGATTTTATCTCTGGTATGAACGGCCGCTAACGTCCTGACTGCGAGCAGCGAGGCAAATATTAGTCTATTTATGGATTCATCGCATGTTTATCAGTCACAGGCAACTGTGGCTCCGACAGCATCATCTGGCCCCTTGTGTTGCTTTTAATGATTTTTCTGTTAAAGATGCCAGTGTCATGTTGCTCTTCTGTTGTTGTCACCGTTGTCCCGGCAACCACAGATTTAGAAAAAAAAAATGTTTAGCGGCAATCCCAACTTGATTTTGATAAAAATGTAAATGTGATGTAAATCCAAATATTTATTCTTTCACTTAAAACGAAGGAAATGAAAAAGGCTAAACACATTATCTCTGTATTTTTTACGTCTTGCCTATTTTGGCAGCAGACGTGGTTTTCATAAATCAACCACATAGATAATAGTCAAGAAATCCATTTTCATTCTTGATATTTATTCAAGCACTTCTCTCCCATGTTTATACAATCCAGAGTATTAAAAGATTGATTCAATTTTATGTTTTGGAATAAAATGCAAACAAAAACAGATGCTTGTGTCTCTCTCCCCCCTCTGAGCCGAGGAGGTATTGTGCTTTATGTAAACCGCAGAGCTCTGAGCTCTATTCTGGTCCTGGAGCTTCCACAGATGGTGGAGGTAGACTGAGCTGTACAGCAGGAGGCTTAAAGATGTCGTCTGAGGCTCCACACGGCTGCTATTTTATGACCTGATTCCAGTTACTATATTCGGTTGGTGTGCCAGACTATAGACGACTGTACCTTACTGGCAAGTTAACCTATGCACTGACTTTAAATGTTAGTTTATGAAGAAGTAGTGATGGGACGGAGGATCAGGGTCTTTTTGGTACTGATTCATAACTGGGTCATAAACAACAGCTCTATTTTTATGTTTTACATAATTTAAATCATCCTCTAATAATGACAAACCATGTTTACAAAGCTCCTGGGCAATTTGTTCAAAAGCATGAAAGCGCAGCTAAATGCGGTAACACCATATGTAAGTGTTGTGTTGTAGTTATGTCAAGGAGGGAAACACCAAAGACATCATGAAACTCCAAAATTTAGAGCTAGATGTGTTCAAATGTAATGTTAGTATTGGAAAATTGCCTCTTTGGTGAGAAGCTTGAATAAATACAGTAGATTGGAGGATAATTTTGTTTATTTTGAAACATAAATTCTGAAGTAAAAAATAGCTATTAGAAACCCATATGTATCAGGATTGATAAAATCTTTGGGATTGTTTTTAAAATAGTTTTCTATGAAATATTAGTGAATTGTGCATATTTGGTTGATTGGGTTTGAACATCACAAATTATCAATATCAGAAATGTTCATGGAAAAAATACATATACCACTTCATGTTGTAGTGAAATTAGGGATTTCTTACTTACCTTAGTCAAATCATTAATTTCCCTGTAGCCATTGGAGGCAGCAGTTCAGGAATTTCTGTAGTTTGTTGAGGGTTAATTTACAGGATTTGGATCCTTAAAGTAGAAGAGTTTCTACATGATTGATTTGAAGATTTGTAGATTTGGAGTTTTTTGTTTCTCACTTGTTCCTCCACCCAAAGAAAACACAATCCTAACATATGTAAAACTTATAATTAGTGATATACGTCTTCAGAAATGTAATATTTCAAACATGCTTGCTTAGAAATAAAGTTTAAACAATAAACCTCAGGTAGATGTGCGTAGACCAACTTGTGGCACTTCCTGTTTATTCTTATTGTTTTAGATTTGAATTGAGCTCCGTTACCAATCAGGAACAATATGAGACATTTAGATGTAATAAATGGTGGCAGCTTCTCTCATATGTTTAGAACCATGTCATGTTTTAAATGTAATCAAGTGAAAATATTGGGTATTTCATGCAGTTATTTAAGTACTGAGTAGGATTATTTTAATTACTGAACGATTTCTCTGGAAGATAATTTTGCTTGTTTAGAAACCAGAAAAAAAATAAGATTTGATTCATCAAGTTGTTGGTCTAAATATGTCAGAAAACACTGAAGAAATCTATAAAAGTTCCCAGTAACAGTTCAAAATATTCAGTTGATCATATTGTTCCACAAAAAAAGGAAAAATCATCATATCTAAGAAGCTGAAAAAAATGATATAAAGTGTGAGATCTGAGAAGTTTTAACCAGAGAATGTGGACATTTTCTTCTTAAATATGCCTAAAGTAAAATAATTGATTAGATAGTGATTAATGTAAGTTAACTAATTGATTAATTGATTATTTGGTTGCAGCTCTATATGTGGCGATTTTCCTGATGTTTATTGTTGTCATGACGACAAAGGTTTTCCTTACTTTATCATATATATATATATATATATATATATATATATATATATATATATACTGTGTATATATATATGTATATATATATATATATATATATATATATATATATATATATATATATATATATATATATATATATACAATTGACATCACGGGTGTTTCCAAAGTCATAATCAGTCAGTCTACCTATTTAAAGGGAGACAAGTAGTCACTCTGCTGTTTGGTGAAAAGGTGTGTACCACACTGAACATGGACAACAGAAAGCGATGGAGAGAATTGTCCCAGGACATCCGAAAAAAACTATAGACAAAAATCTTAAAGCTAAAGGCTATAACACCATCTCTAAACAGCTTGAAGTTCCTGTGACAACAGTGGCTCATATTATTCAGGCTCATATTATTCAGAAGTTCAAGACCCACGGGACAGTAGCCTCCCTGGACGTGGCCGCAAGAGGAAAATTGATGACAAATTGAAGAGACGGATCGTTCGAATTGTATCCAAAGAGCCCAGAACAACCTCTAAAGAAATTAAAGGTGAACTCCAAGGCCAAGGTATGTCAGTGTCAGATCCTACCATTCGTCGTTGTTTGAGCCAAAGTGGACTTCATGGGAGACGACCAAGGATAACATCACTGCTGAAAAAAAAATCATAAAAAAGTGAGACTGGAATTTGCAAAAATGCATGTTGACAAGCCACAAAGCTTCTGGGAGAATGTCCTTTGGACATATGAGAGTTGGAGCTTTTTTGTAAGGCACATCAACTCTGTTCATAGACTCAAAAACCAAGCATACAAAGAAAAGAACACCGTCCCTACGGTGAAACATGGAGGAGGCTCAGTAATGTTTTGGGGCTGCTTTGCTGCATCTGGCACAGGGTCTCTTGAATGTGTGCAAGGTAAAATGAAATCTGAAGACTATCAAGGCATTCTGGAGAGAAATGTGCTGCCTAGTGTCAGAAAGCTTGGTCTCAGTCGCAGGTCATGGGTCTTCCAACAGGGCAACGATCCAAAACACACAGCCAAAAACACCCAAGAATGGCTGACCGAAAAGCATTTGACTATTCTAAAGTGGCCTTCCATGAGCCCAGATCTGAATCCCATTGAACATCTGTGGAAGGAGCTGAAACCTGCCATTCGGAGAAGACACCCATCAAACCTGAGACAACTGGAGCAGTTTACTCATGAGGAGTGGGCCAAAATACCTGTTGACCGCTGCAGAACCCTCATTGACAAATACAGAAATTGTTTAATTGCAGTGATTGCCTCAAAAGGTTGTGCAACAAAATATTAAGTTATGGGTACCATCATTTTTGTCCAGCCCTATTTCATTAGTTTGTTTTTAAATAATTATGTTAATCAACAATTCAAAAGTAATGGCTGATTTTGATCACTTAATTTTCAATATTTTTTTTATTTATTGTTACTTTTGTAAGTTTCAAGTGAGTTCAGTGAGAATTGTGGGTTTTTCCTTCTTTAACTCAGGGGTACCAACAAATTTTGTAAATTTTTACTTATCTTAATTTATCATGTTCCTGTCCTGCAAACACATTCAGGATAATAACTGAACGCTATTTAACCTATTTAAGCCCAATTTTATGTTAAGTCACTAATAATCACGTTTCTTATCACTTTTTTTCCATTTTGTTCTTTACTTTGGAGAAAACTGAATTTTAATGACTGCCACACACACAAATCTGCCAATAAACAAAAAAAAATATCAAAAAGCTTTATCCCAAATTATCTATTATTGTTATGTATAACATGAGTCATCTAAATGGTGCATAAATAAGTAGCCATACTATTCAACCTAAAATAGAGATATCAAATTTCAGAAATCAAGTACTCGTTAACATCATAGACTTACACCTTTTGTATAGTAATGGACATGAATTAAGTCTTGAAAACTGATCCAAACATTTCCTACAAGTGCCACTATTTTTGCGGGTTATTGATCATTGTATAACCACTGTATATCAGCATGGAGGAAAGCCGGATGTCTGGTTCTTTTTTTTTAGTTCTACAGCAATTCAGAACCTGATGGTCTACACCTAGTTACTCAGGAGTTCATCTGACAGCAAGATAATCCAAATCCTACTCCTGGGCTGTCAGATCATTATCTGTGAGATGAGACATTAAACTACGCAAATTTATACACAAAATAAAAATTCAAGGTCTTCTAAAACGTTGGACCATTAGTGTGTGTGTGTGTGTGTGTGTGTGTGTGTGTGTATATATATATATATATATATATATATATATATATATATATATATATATATATATATATGGCGTGAGTGTGTGCAATTGTGTGTGTGTGTGTGTGTGTCTGTCAGTCAGGGTTAAAATCATGATAATAATAATATATGACTCTTTTTTTGGAGGAAGGAACAGGAAGTCAATGACATCATGTGATGCACTTGAAAACTTAGAAGTAACAATTCGATTTTTTTTACTTTGAATAGAAAATTAATCTGCAACTGTAGATGATGGTGGGATAAATAGGATAAAGGTGTATTGTCCAATACGGCGTTGCGTTCGCTCGCCTACGGGACATCGGACACGAAGGAGTCCATGCTGAATGTCGGGGGAGGGGAGCTACATGAAGTGGGATGCAGATATGCAGAGGGGGAGTGGCAGCCAGACAAGGGGTAGTCAAAGCATCCTTCATGTAATTTAAATGTAATTATACATCCCCCCGCCCTGCTGCTGCATGGTGCTGAAGTGAATAACATGGGCGTATCTTCATCTCCAGTCCTGCCCAGGGAACCAGTGTTTCTGTCTGAAAGCTGCTGCTCGGCTACAGTCACCTGCTTCTCGTATTATTGGACATTATTCCACCGGCAGAGCAGAAAGGAAGAGAGGAGGGGCACTTTAATAGCACACCTGAATAGAGGGTGTCATATAATCAATGCATACAGGCCTGCATTACAGGCTGTCAGCTAGCCTCCATCACACAGCAGCAGCAGCGGCAGCAGCAGGAGGAGGGAGAATGGGATATTAAGTCTTGTGAAAGGAGGGACTGGGTATCAGTGCCCTGAAATTAAATGGCTCGCTCCAAGACTAGATGAGGCCAGAAATGAGGCAGTCGTCCGTGTTCTGCTGTGTTTTTTTTGCACAATATTTTCCTCCCAAACCCCTGGCTTCTGATCTGCTCTTTGTCTCCCTGAGTCTGAAGGATCCACTGCCTCTCTGGTATTTTAGGTTTAATCTTCAGCTTCAGGAAACACTGATCAACATTTTACACAATTTTATAAACAAAACAACTAATCTCTACTCCATCGCAGCTTGTTGCCAGTTGATTCTTGTGTACAAACTTTTTTGAATTCTGTCAAACTAAAACAAAAACTGGTGCAGATTATTTATCACTGAACATGTAATAAATACATTTCAGTGTACTATTTTACTAGTTAAACAAAAGTGCTTTTCCAAAGGATAATTACAGTAGCTGTTGATGACCAATTCATACTTTCAGTTCATATCGGTTAAACATATAAAAAAAATGGGTGGACAAGTTTTAGTTGCATTGACCTGTTGGCTGTTTTTAATCATCATTAATTAGCTGTTATGGGAGGAGAAGGTTTACTCCACAGTGCTGGAGCATTTAATGTGCGATCTGGTTTTGTTCATCTTCATACACTGGAAAGTTTGAGTAAACAGTGATGATTTTAGAGAGGAGTGAAGGTTGAGAAGAGCTGAGAGAGAGTGATGATGGTGCTGAGATACAGAACGGTGAGAAAAAACATCCTAAATCCCCTGTTTTGTCCAATCAGGTGCATCCAGGAAGTGTTTGTGTGGTTGTAGTACAGAGTGAGTTCTCACATGCAAAAACACAGATGTGGGTCCATCACACAAGATTCATTGATACAAATCAACCAATCAACCACACATCTGACATGTAGTTAGAAAACTCTCTCAAACACAATTTCCCTTAAGAAGTTTGCTGTGTTTTTATGCTTAGTGTGTGTGTGTGTGTGTGTGTGTGTGTGTGTGTGTGTGTGTGTGTGTGTTCAACTGCTGTCGTCAGCAGACTGTAATCCCTCTGAGCCTTCCTTGTGTGTGTTTGTGTTTGTGTTAGTCCATTTTTTCCTGGTTTGTAAAATACTGGACTGTGTGTGTGTGTGTCTGTGCGCGTGCGTATGTATGTGTGTGTGCGCATGTGCGCGTGTGTGTGTGTATGTGTTTCTACGCGCGTGCGGGCGTATGTGTGTGTGTTTGTTAAGCGGAATGCCCTTTGATACACAGAGACTTTTAGAAATGCAATTTTCTCCCTTTCTGTGTATGCGTGTATTCATGTTGGGTTTATTAGAATATGAAAGTGTTGCGCAGCGGCGCCAGGGTTAGCTGCTCCCTCCATCCTCCCTCGCTCGCCCCTCTCGCTCGCTCTCCGGCCTCAGTACAGTCTGGCTGGCTCATGCATTAGAGATGAGGGAGACCAATGCCAGGGGAGACGAGCAGCTTACACCAGGAAACTCA
>JAYKQN010000037.1:155000-240000 GCA_036785175.1 Eupleurogrammus muticus | reverse complement strand
CAGATGAAGGATTTACTTCTGCTTTTTAAATTTAAATTTATTTTACACTTATATTGTTATATTAATATATTGATATTAATGTTTTGATCTTTAGCAAAATGCATGCTAGGGCTGAGCAATCCATAAAGATTTAATTTTTATCTGTTTTTTTGTCATATTGTTACATCAATATAGCATTTATATCATAATATTATATATTTATATATATATATATATATATATATATATATATATATATATATATATATATATATATATATATATATATATACATATATATATATATATATATATATATATATATATTTGATCAACCCTGAACTTTGTCTTCAGCTTTGACTATTGATTTCAGCTAAGACTATTTTAAAGATTATTTTAAAGTTGTACAGTCAACAGATTTCTACAGACGTAGCCAGGGACATGTAGAACAAGAATAGAGTCAAATCTGTAAAAAAATAAAACCGTCTGTTAATGACTTGATGCTGAAATAATAAATTGTTTGAATCTGACTATACATAATTTAATCTAAATGGATAATTGGATTTGCTTTAACATTTTTATTATTTTGTGTTGATCATTTAAAGGTCTGTAGTCAGAACAAGGAAAAAACAGTATTACAACAAATGGGAGCAAAAACGTAAAGCAACTTCAATAGATCCTGCTGCAACGTGGTGCACTTAACTGCACAGATGAATTCCTGTTTCGTCGAGGTGCATTTGAATTGCATTTGTAATTAGATTAATTTCAAGCACTAACCTGAACCTTGCAAGCTAATATGTTTAACCACTTCAGCTTCCTACAAATATTTCACAATAAAAGCATTTTTAAGAAATAGATGGTCTACTTCTGAAACACTCGGGAGTTCATAAATTGAAAAGGATGCAGATCCTGTTAAGTTTGTATTAACAGCATAATGCGGTAACTTTAACAATTTAAACAGGCGCAAGATCTTTTAAAACAATACAGTGAATTTGTCAAACAGATGGAATTGGAGAAAAAATGTCATGAAGTTGATGTTATGTCTCTGAAGTTTAGCTAGATAGGTCTCAGTCACATTGGAATAAAATAATACCACTTCTATGAATGCCATAGGACCTTTATAAGGTATTTTATTTTGACGGACCCCTTGAAATTACACTACGGACCAACAGGGGTCCACGGACCCCCGTTTGAGAATCAGGGAACTAAATATTTTACTCAGTATCTACTGTTTGAGGGGGTTGATACGTGGTTGAGCAGCATCTTACTGGTCAAGAAAACGTTAAAGACATGAGCTTAAGATGACTCAAAATAAATTTGATCAGTAAAAAGGAGTTTCCATTGTATTGATGCCAGCTAACATTATGTTATGTAACATATCAGTAGCTCAAATGAAAATGGCCCAGTGCCAACTCGGTTTCATTAATGTTAAACTAATTAATATCATTAAGCTAATGTTATCTACATGATATTATGTTACTGCTGACTATGCTGTCAGATGTGGAGCGAAAAAATGAGTGTTGTGTTAGAAAGTGCTGAAAAAAAGAAAAAATACAGCCTGATATTTTTGCTTTGAATGGAATTGTTTTTATTTATTTTATTCAAGAAGTTTTTTTTTTTTTTTTTTTTTAATGGTTGTTTTTTTTGCACCATTTCATATACATGTTGATTCTGTACAGCTGAATGTTAATATAAGTGGCTGGGTGATATTTCACACATGGCGTCAAACTAGGAATGTCTTTCTTTGTTTGTTTTGTTATTACTTTAGCAATATATATATATATATATATATATATATATATATATATATATATATATATATATATATATATCATACATTGCAATTCAGTTGAAAAAAATGTTGAAATATAAAGCCCTAAAGCATGCTAAAATACAAACATAGACATTTACACTAATACATGCATAAACACACATGTGTGCACACACACACACACACACACACACACGGTAAAGAGAGAGTAAACCCTGGTGTTTACAGTGGATGAGAGCTTCTTGCAGTTATATGCACAGAAAGTATGGCTGCATCCAAACATATCCACATTGTGCTCTGGAAGAGAGGAAGAGGAAGAAAATAGGACAAAGACATGAGGAGGAGAGACAGAAGCGAGGATAAAGTGATATGAGGAAGAGGAGAGAAGGAGGAGGAGGAAGAAGAGATGAGTAAGAGAAGAAGAAAGGAGAGGAGAAGGAGATGAGGATGAGGGCAAAAAAGTGCCATACACGGGACTCAGTAATCTCTCAATACCACCATTTGGCACAAACACAAATTATTATGTTCACACACACACACACACACACACACACACACACACACACAGACGCACACACACACACACACACACACACACACACACAGGCTCTGTCACAGTTTCCATGCATGGACTTAATTCAAATAATTCCATCTGTTTTATTATTAAGCACATTCTGACTCCTTCCTTAACATATTTGTTCTCTGTCAAACTTCTGCCCCCCCAACCTACACACACACACACACACACACACACACACACTGTACGAGACAGAGACGGTGAGCTAATCCAACAGCATGTTTGATGCATTTTTAAAGAGCTCTGGACTTTTTCAAGTTTCCAGCCAACAGAACATCTCATCTGCTATAATTTAATCAGCGGGTGGAATCACGTTGCATATTTAAGCAACATTAAATATCTCCCGTTCTCCCTCTCCGACCACTTAACTGAGAACAGGAAAAAAAAGGATTTTATTTTATTTCCTGCGTATTTCCCCCCATTTACACTCTTTCATCTGGCACTTAAAAGAGTCAGTGATTTGTCAAGTAATTACCATCTCGTTTGCAAAGAGAGAATGTTGAAGTGCTGTTAGGAGAGTTGTGTGTTGGTTCTGGCTTGTGGGTAGGAGTACTTTAAAAGCTCTGCGTCTGCACGGAGGTCAGAATGCCGCTTTAAAACACTATATTTAAACCCAGCAGAGGATAAAAGAGTTAAATCAAAATATAAATCTAGTGTTATTTATTCTCCATTCAACAATCCATGTGTGGAATCACAGCAAGTGCGTCCTCGTTGCTGGGGGCTTTGTTGCTTTTCCATTTTGCCCATCACAGCTTTTTTTCTGAAACATAAATATGAAAAAATGTATATTTATCAGTGTTCCAGGCTGTGTGCTGTGGGATAGGGAGTGAGTGAGTGAGTGAGTGAGTGAGTGAGTGAGTGAGTGAGTGAGTGAGTGAGTGAGTGAGTGTGGGAATTGATTTTTGACCAAATGTGTTTTGGATTTAATTCAGCTTCCGCATTTTTCTCTGCTGCTTGTATTTGCATAGAAATAATCTAAGGTGAGTGACTTTTAGAGGACGGACATATTGTGAGATGCCTCAGTCCTGCTTTGTGCATCCAGATGTGTGTGTTTATGTGTGTACTTACTGTACATGGGTACATGCATGTGGATATGTGTATGTGACTTTTTTAAAAAAGTTGTTTTATTTGATGGATATATTTGAGAGATTATAATAAAAATACATTTAAATTGTTTGTTATTTGATCTTATTTAATACATTTTAATAAATTTCAATAAAACTTAAACTTATTTATCCATAGTTTTAAATAATCAGTTTTCACTTAAATTTCCTGTTTCAATTGTTTTCCCCCCTATAAAAAGTTTTTGCAGTGTAAATAAGGGTTTCAAAATAACATGACAACTATTGTGATAGATTAATGTATTCATTATTGAAACAAATAAGTGTTGTTGGTTTTTAGAATGGTGTATAATGTTGATCAGTATTTCTCAAAGCTGAAAATTCAAACTAAAATTTTTGTCCAGATCAACAGATCATCAGTTTACTCTTATATTAAATAAAGGATTACCTCATATCATTAAAAAAGGAACCAGAGAAATGGGACATTTTCTCCTATAAAATCGCTCAAATTGATTAATCAATAATCAAAAGTGCCAAACCATCTAAAACACAGAAATATAATCATCAGCAGTCTGAATGTTTCTTTTTCATAAAATCTCACTTTTCCTCACAGCAGAGTTGTGCACTTTAATTATGATAATAATTTAAAAAAAGAAGATACAAATTTAATAGAATAAACAAATTGTGCTATTACATGTGCTGCCTATGTAAAGGCAGCATAGACTGTTGCTAGACACACACACACACACACACACAGCTTGTGTGTGACAGTCAATAGCATAGACAGCAGAGCTCTGTCAATATTTAGACAGTACTATAGTGTTGTAAAATGAACCAATACACAACGGATGAGGCTCCTCACTGGATTATTGATGCCTGACTGACTGCTGCTGCAGACCAGAGTGGAGATGAAGATGTTATTTACCTCTTCTTCTCTCTCTCTCTATCTCCTTCATGTGTAAGCTGCTCTTGTGGAGTTTCTCTGTAATCGATAAGTCTATGTACAGTTAAAGAGGAATCTGATTCCAATAGAATAACGCTGGGCTTTGTTCACTTTGCATTTGTGCCTCCCGACAGTGTCTCGGCTCACATACACAGTTCAGTTCGCACAGTAACATGCCACATCTCTCTCTTCTAAACACACCAACATGGGCAACTTTCTGTTTTTATTACTGAAATAGTTCACTGAAATGTGTTTCTGAAAACATGTTGGGCAAGATATCTAAATCTGTCTTTTTTAGATAAGAATCCCTGAATCAAAGCTGCAATGGACTAGGGCTGCAACTACTGACTATTTCTATAGTCTATTTATCTATTATTGAAATGATTTATTGATTAGTTGTTCATAAAATGGTGAAAAATGTCAATCACAACCAAAACATAATCGGATTTAAGCTGAAACTAGAGAACATGGTCATTTTCTTCTTAAAAAATGACTCAAAACAATGAATGGTTTATCAAAAATAGTTAGTGATTACTCTGATAGTTGGCAAAAAATCTTTTTTTAATGCCGCTGATATTGCTCTCTGATGTGTCTTCATTCCAAATCAGGAGGAAATCATTAACAGCTCAGATGTATAATAATAATTCAGATGTTCTGTCACCTCCAAGTCCTCCTGTGGTTCGTGTCCCCCTCTGTGCGTGAGGCAGCGTTGGCCCTTGTGTGACATCTTCCAAATTGGCATTTCACCACGCCACCATCCACAGTAATGGAATGTGACGATTAGCGCTGTTGTCGTGAGGCTAATGGGCCTGATTCCTCTGTTGGGCCTTTTGGAGGTGCATTGTGGGATATCCTAAATGATGGCTGGCACGGATGGGTGTGAAGGCGAGGCTAAGCACCTCTCCTCTTCTTTAACCATCTCCTGTTTTTTTCATCATTTCTCATAGTAGAGCACAGAAAGAAAAAAAAAAAAGCGGTGTTTCTAAATGTCAACTCCTTCCTTCTAGTGGCTGGTGGGATTGTTCTGTAACTTCAGAGGGAGGAAGGGATGGAAATATAAAAACTATAAAGCTCAGATCTGCACAGACTGACAGAAGCATGGTCCTCTCCATCTGTACACAGAGGAGAAATGGTTCAGGGGAACAACAGATGAGTCTTCAAACCTGCTTAAATGCCTGAAATAGTCTTTAAGGGATGTTACAATTTATTCTACAACTGAATGTTACGTGTTGCAAAAAATCAATGAGACCATTTAAATGCTCTAAAACATTAAGTCAAATTAAAGTCAGAGCTGCAAATAGTATGATAATTTACTGATTATTAAAATGAATAATCAATTAGTTTATAGTGTAAAATGTCTATCAGTGTTTCCCAAAGCTGAAGATTCAATCTAAAATGTCTTTTTTGTCCAGACCAACAGTCCACAACCCAAAGAACATCAGATTACAATTATAGAAGAATACAGAAAATAACCAGATGGAACAAGAGAAATTAGACATTTTCTTTTTAAAAGTAATTCAAAACCATTAATTGATTATCAAAATAGTTGGTGATTAATTAGACAAGTAGATAGATCAATTAGTTATTCCAATAATCAGTATAATTCTCCTGAATTGTCTGCTTATTTTAATTTCTTGCTTTTCTTAATTTTTGTCAATTCAATCTTCTTTTTACGGTTGCAGCTTATGGAAATTCAGACCTAAATTTAACCAGTAAATAATTAGATTTTAGTAGTTGTAACCACAGAGTTTGCACATTTTCTCCTAAAAAATGACTCAAATCAAGTAATTGGTTAGCAAAATAGTTTGTGATTAATGTAATAGTTGGCAGCTAATCGATTAATGGCCTAATTGTTCCAGCTCTAGCTACCTGATAGCTAGGTGGTTATGGTTTATGCCACATGGACATAAAGGTCTGAGGCCTAGCTGTCTCCTTTCCACATACCTGTCTACCTACTGTCCTGACAATAAAGGCAAAAGGCCCAAATATCTTCAAAAAATAAATAATTAACAAACTCTGTGTTTGTTGCTGAAATAAATGTGTCGGTATCATAAATAAATTTGTTTTCCTCAGAGTTTATTCTCTGCAATAATCCAGAATCCAATTAAAACCTTCCGTCGGCTGTGTGATGAGGTAACTCCTACTTTCTGAGTTTCCTACTAAAAAAAAAACAACAAAAAACGACTTGTGGTCCCTGTGGCCCTGTAGGTGTCAAACATGTTTGTGAAAAAGTGTGAGAACTGCACTTTGGTCGCCGTGACTGCGAGCGGTTTCACTTTTAAAACCACTGGTTTCCCACTTCAAATGCCAACAGAGGAGCTGGAGAGCCGGGCCACGCACCAGCCTCCCCACGGTCACGTCACGCTTTGATTGGCTCCCATCTCCTCACCAGGTCCCGGCGCTGGCGGTTCAGGCCACGGCCGCCCCGCTATCTCCAAGCCCCACGCCGCGGCTCCACTGGAACAGATTAAATGAACACAATGATTCTTTAATCAGATAACCTGCACTCTGAATAGATTAACCTTCGTAACACGGGTTCCTGGTTCTTCGTCATCCGCTGCCTCCTCCTCCTCAACAAGAGACAGAACGGAGGTCCACAAACTTTAATCTTCATTACTTGCTTTGATTTCTCTGCTAAAGGAAGAAATGCATAATTTACATCCTTTGAAGTAGCTGCACTATTACTGACAACATGTTACCTTTAATCTTAAGAGCCCTGGAACATTAAATATTTAGTCATTTACCGAACAAAGGACTGAGGCGATGCCTTCCTACCTCTTTGACTTTCACTGTCATGTGCACTCAATGTCCCCAGTAAGAAGCAATTAATTTCCGGGGGAGAAACCGCTTTTACTGAAGTGCAGGTAACTTTAAGTTGTTTTCACACTTTTACCTTGTTATTTTATCCTTCTGAAAGAGAGAGGGAGCTTTAAAGTAAAGTGCTACCGTTAGCAGAACTGGCTGCGGGTGACCGGAAGGCTAACAAGTTAGCGTCAGTCTGTCTGATTCTGCAGTTTCAGGCCGCCCCGCTCGGCTCGACTGTCCTCCGTGTAGCACAGGATTTGGTGCTAATACCTCTGATCCCTCCTGATAATTTATTTTTTCCTCCTGTTTCACAAAGTTACAGGAGTTACAGTTAGATCCACAACAAGGCCTCTCTGCCATGTGTGCAAATGTGCAAGGACAGCAACAAAATTTAACCAGAGGTTGATATAATTCGATAATCAGAGATTATTGTTACTTAAACAATTATACAGATGGTATATCTTTGGTGACTAGTTTTATAAAAGCTGGTGATTCCACTGTTGAAAGTGGTTTTCATATCTTTAACATCCACCAACACCAGTCTCCTCACCTCGGGAGTTTGAAGAATATCAGAGCAGGAGAACATTAATTTTGGCTGTTTTATTGCTACTCTCCTCCTCTTGCTTCCTTGATAATTTGCTGATGTTTAATTAGGTTTCAGGGGGTGGACAGTTTTTAGGTGTAGACACAAAGTGCATTTTGCTATGATGTTCTTCAAATCCTTATTTTTCACAGACATAAAGTAATCAACTATTTACCCATCTGGAGAATCTGTTATCTGACATGTTTCTGTAGGTTCACTCATCTTCATCTTCTACCTACCGAGCCAAAAAAAAGGAAGTGAAACATTTTCACATTTCACTGATGCTGATCTCGCTGTGATTTTAAGTAAATTTGTATGGAGAAAAACAAAAAACAACCACCACTTCAATCCAGGTTAAAAAAATCCATTGTAACAAATGTTACCGATGTTTATGTTGAGTAGAAAAAATATGTAATGCCTTACATTACTGTGTTACTATAAAAAGTGATGTATTACAGTGATTAGTTACCTTTGTGATTTGTAATGCATTACTCCCAACACTGGTCTTGTGGAATCCAGGGGTCACACTGAAATTACATTTTATTATTGAGTCAATGTGAATGTATAATGAAAAATCTTCAGAAGCGGTTTTCCGCATTTAAACAGTTCTCAGTTCATGGTTGTTGAAGTGAACTGAAAGAAAGAGACTCAACGGGTTTTCCTTTTTTCATTTTTCTGCATTTCACCATTTCAGATCACAAACAATCAGCAGTTGTCAAACAAACACAAAACTTTGTGTTTTAAATAACTGTGTTTTTATTTAACCTCACAGTGAATGTTGGGTTATTTAACGACCTTCATCATCTCCCTCGTCCTCCTCGTGGAACACAGTAACTACACCAGCAGTTTGTTTTCCAATTCCTCGTTGTGCTCTCTGAAGGAAAATTAGACAATTACCCAGACTCATAATGTTGTTCCACCCCCCTCCCCCTCCCTCCCCCTCTCCCGCCTTTTATGATTAATTACTGTGTGAACATCATATGCTGGCTGAACAGAAACATAAGTGTGGGATGGCGTAATTGTGTGTCTCTGTTAATGAGTGTTACAGTAGTTGTTCACTCTGACTGCCTGTCTTTCTCCTTTCCTCTATACACACAGAACATGTGTATTTTCAAGTATACACACACACACACACACACACACACACACACACACACACACACACACGTGCGAGCAGGCCTGGGGTATAGATTACCATAGTAATAGCCGCTGAGTAGCTTAAGGCTTGTGACTGATGGTCTTATGGAACACCTTTGTCTGCCACTTGGTCAGTGAAATTAATATCCACTCCAGTGTGAGGCTGGAGCTGCTGGGAGGAAGGCTGGAGCTGCTGGCTGGAAGGCTGGAGCTGCAGGCTCCCAGCTGCCCGGCTTTTCCTCTGAGTCCAGAGCTGCAGGACGCTCCGGAGCGCACATTAAGATATAACCCACCTCTTCCGCTGTCTTTCATTTCTGCTCCTCGCTCCCTCCCTCCTTCCCTCCCTCTCTTCCCTCGCTCCTTCAAACGTCTCAGCGAGGGCCTGCAGGGATAGAAACGCTCTATTGATCAGAATAAACAGCAGAATAATCTTTAGTAATCAGCCCCGCTTTATTAACAATTGATGTGGTCGGAGTGGAGATCAAGAGAAGTGTGGCTGTGTGGACTCTGTGTGTGTTTATGTGTGTATGTTAATTACAACAAGATGGAGAGTGTGTGTGCCTTCTCTTTTGTGTGTGTGTGTGTCCATCCATCCATATGCTCCAGGATCCTTCTCTCTGGGCCATGAATCATTAAACACAGCACACGGGACGAACTCACGTGTTTAAAGTACACATGAAGCAGACTAAAGGTATAAACCATATAGGACATAGAGCTGAGGAAGTGGAGACAACTGAAGCTTCGTCTGCTCCTAGTCAAACTTCACTTTTAACTCCACTACATTTATCTTAGCTTTAAGATGATGATTTCTAAAATATTCTATTATCTACAGTCTTATACTAATTTTAGTATTTCAAATTGTCTCCACATTGATAAAATGAAACTTTAAAAATACTTTCAAATGCATTTAGTGATTACAAATAAGTAAAATAATACATCCATCCATCCATCCATCCATTTTCTATCCCGCTTATTCCTTTTCAGGGTCGCAGGGGTCTGCTGGAGCCTATCCCAGCGCATTTATGGCGAGAGGCAGGGATACACCCCAGATGGTCGCCAGCCAATCGTGGGGCACACACACCATTCACACACCATTCACACACACACTCACACCTATGGGCAATTTAGAGTTGCCAATTAACCTGAGCATGTTTTGTATTGTGGGAGGAAGCCGGAGTACCCGGTGAAAACCCACGCAGACACGGGGAGAACATGCAAACTCCACACAGAAAGGTCCCAGACCCAGGCCCCAAGGCGGTCTTGAACCTGCGACCTTCTTGCTGTGAGGCAACAGTGCTACCCACTGCTCCACCGTGTCGCCCTAAAATAATACATTATAACTAAAATAATGATATGTCTGTATGCGAGATTTTACATTTACTTAGTATATTTTTCTGCTAATATACTTTTATTCAAGACTTTTTCTTTACTATTTTTTTTGACAATGGTCTTTCTATCTTTATTCTATTTTAATACTTTTTAAGTATTTGAGTACATTGTCAACAACCGATTTTTCATTATCAAGCCTTTTGTCTTTTGTTGCCCTGAGCAAATCATTGCCTCATTCTTAAGTGTGTGAGTGTGAGTGTGTGTGTGTGAGAGTGTGAGTGTGTGAGTGTGTGTGTTTGTGTGTGTGTGTGCATGTGCGTGCGTGTGTGCGCGCATGTGTGTGTGCACCAGGCCTGTGTGCAGCCACCCCTGGGCAGGGTATTTTTCTCCTTTCAATACAACATTGATTTCCTGTATGACTTCATCAGAGTAATACCCGCCTTGCCTCCTTTTACACACACAAACACACACACACACACACACACACACACACACACACACACACACACACACACTGAGATGCCCATAATGCCAGTTGTTTCCTCCCAGCAATAAGTCAAGGCAGCTTGTCTGTGGATCAATGTTTTCTATGAGCAGACTTCAGCAGTGGAAATAGGAAAATGGAGTGGCCAGAGAAGCTGAACATATAACATAATGAGCAGTTAGGCTGTCAGTCCGCAGAGAGCAGCAAGAAGAAAAAACATCTGGATTTTCTTTTGCATTATAAGCCTCCTCGTGGGACATTATTTGTGTATCTTTGGCCTGTTTGTAATCTCTCTCTGTGTGATGTCAGAGGAGCCCACATAATCTCTGAAGATATTTCACTGCAAAGACTCTAACAAGACAGATTCCATCCAAAATAACATATGACAACACAGAGCCATAAGGCATGTAGGGGTTGGAGGAGAAGAGACTCACCATAAACCCTTGTGTATGGCTACAAATCCAATATCAATAGGAGGTAATCAATCAATCAATCAATCCCTCCAGGATCTCTGAGGTTTTTCCAAATGTTCTCTGATTAAAAAATATTGTTTTATGGAGGAAATTTGCAGTTTGTAAGCTATTTATGAGATTTATTTTGCACTAAGCTGCAATTTGTGAAACTTAAAAATCTCTATTTTAACCTATTATCTATTTGTAGCTTTATTTCTTATAAAGAGGCAATGGAAGTTAATGAAGCTTTTAAAAAAATAATTCACCCAATTGTAGCGAAAGGTTAGTTTCCATTGTCAGTTTCCCTGCAGTTTCCCAGAAGGAACAGTGTCCTAGTAATAAAAGCAACAAATGATGTTAAAAACATGTTTTAGGTAACTTCTTATTTAGTATTGGCACATAATACATATTATTTTAAAATAACAATATAATGACACAACAGCCTCTGAGGAAAAAAAACTGAACCAATCAACAAGAGGAATTGGAAAAAAGGAAATAAATAAATAAATAGATAGAATTAGGAAAACAGACTATTCTGTGATCAAGGGACATTTTATTCAAGAGCCAAGTG
The DNA here is from genome assembly GCA_036785175.1 of Eupleurogrammus muticus. Taxonomy (NCBI): domain Eukaryota; kingdom Metazoa; phylum Chordata; class Actinopteri; order Scombriformes; family Trichiuridae; genus Eupleurogrammus; species Eupleurogrammus muticus. The sequence continues at coordinate 228,308 of JAYKQN010000037.1, read as the reverse complement.
GTGATGCTTTTTGCTTTGTTTGTTATTTTTTTTTATTATACTTCATTGTAGGAATGAAAGATATATTGTGTATATGCATGCATGTTTGACAAATTTTCCATATGTACAACATTATTACAACCTTCATTTTTTTAAACGAAGGAAAAACATACATATCATTTATATTTAAACTTGCATATTAACACATCCATAGATTTCCAGAGTTAAATAGTTTGATAAGTGATTAAACAATTTATAATTGATTTTAGGAGGAAAATGTCAAAATTCTCTGGTCCCAGCTTATCTTCTCTGATTATTTTATTTTTATTTTTTATTCTTCTATAATAGTAAACTGATGATCTTTGGGTTGTCGACTGTTGGTCTGGACAAAAAATTATTCATTTCAGGTATCAACAGATTAATTTACTATCAGAATAATTTTTAGTTGCAGCTCTACTGTCCTCTTCTTGTTTTTCTCTGAAAGCTTGAGAGCTTGTCGTGTTACATTGGTGCAGAGTTTGGTTAAGTCTGCATTCATTTATTATTACCTGTAGCAACTATGTGGCAGCCTCCAGATCAATGAATTCAAGGCTTAAAATGTGGATATTAATAAGCCGACACACTCATACGTCATGTGTGCACACATGCAGACAACCGGTAATACTCCTCACTCTGATAGCAGCCCACTCGGCTGTGATCATCCACTCAGTGATCCGTATCAGCCCTACACCAAGTGTCAGACAGAGGAGGAGAAGGAGGGAGATGGGTCTGAGGCAGAAAGCTAGTTATCCTTATGCTAACATGCAGATTAGAGCCCTGCAGGGTTCACATGTAATTGAAGTGGGAGCTTCTTATCAGCAGACTCAATGGAGAATATAACTTCCCCAACATGCAGGACGCTCTGAATAGGAGGAATATCTTTTAAAATGGCCTTGAATTGCACATGCAGGTACTAGCTGGAATGAATGTGTGGGGGATGTGTCGGGGGATGTACAGTGTTATTGTGTGTGTGTGTGTGTGTGTTACCTGACAGTGATGTAAAGATGAACTTGACTAGGGTTAAGGTGTCAGCAGTTATGATGGAAGGAAAAACAGTGACAGGAAACAGAGTCATGATGCACGCTGATGTTAGTTTGACACCTCCCCTTTATTACAGCAGGCTCATTTCTCCGGCTGTTTCTCTCTCAGTCGCTGGCCTCCTCTCCACATGTTCCTCTCCCTCTTCATGTTTGTACACTAGTCTTTTTTCTCTCAGTCTGTCTTTTTTAGCAGCATTTACAGTTATCAAGCTCAAACAGTTAGAGGAGGGAAAAACAACTAACTAACACAATCAAAAAAACATTCAAAAGTGAAGTTAGTGAATAGTTCACTTTAGTTCAGTTAAAATATACTAACATAGGAATGAAAGTGACATAACTTTTCTTGTAATGTATGTTTTTAGACATATGACTTTTTATCTCTCCAAATGTCAGAAAATCCTCTCAATACATTTTCTCAATGATTTATGACTAAATTGTAGCATGAATCCAGCTGCAAATGATCTATGATTGTATACAAACCTTCAGAATAACGTTAGGAATAAAACTGTAAAGTATTCATAGAAATTTTCAGATAAACATGAACTGAATGAAGCAACAAAAAATAAGAGTGCTGTCACACAGCAGCAGTTGGTTCAGACCAAAGGAGCTCAGAATAAGTGGTGTGAAATGAAGAATTTAAATCTGAAAAAAACATGATGGTGTTTGTGCTGCTGTGTATGTATAGCAGAAGCAGACGTGGATCTGTCCAGGGTGCTGAATTGTTGATGCTGTTTTCACCACGTCCAGTTTATCCTGCTGAAATAAAGAAGAACATCTTCTTATTACCATCTGCAGATATAGAGTTACTGTGGACTTTTTGATCCAGCGGTACAGTGTGTGAGCGGAGTGTACATCGGCCCTTTATGACGCCACCTGTGTTTCTGGCTATAAGTTCAGGTTGTAAAAGTTTATCCCCTTTATGTACTTTAACAGCCTTTAATATTAGCTCATAAACTAGCTCTAAACAGGCCACAGAGGCTCCGGATCACTCAGATACATCACACACCGATGATGAACACGCCGCCAATTAACGGCTGCACATCCCAGCACTTGACTGTGATGAGAGTGCATGTGTGTGTGTGTGTGTGTGTGTGTGTGTGTGTGTGTGTGTGTGTGTGGGTGGGTGTGTGGGAGGGTGTTGTAAACATGTGAACACTTGAGAGTGAACATTGGCAACAAATACACAGAAATAAGGAAGGGGTTTTCCTCTGAGGTAAAATAACTTGTGTTGTGATGTGTATGTTTTTGAGCTGTGTGTGTGTGTGTGTGTGTGTGTGTGTGTGTGTGTGTGTGTGTGTGTGTGTGTGTGTGTGTGTGTGTGTGTGTGTGTGTGTGTGTGTGTGTGTGTGTGTGTGTGTGTGTCCCAGTGGACCGTGTAGTCCCTGCTGTCTCTGTCTCCTGCCTAGCTGTGACGCAGAGGGAGGATGTGATGGAAATCTCCCTCTATTTAAATCCACCGTTGGCACATCAAAGCTGCTGCTGCTGGAATAACAGAAATAATTAGACACAAACGCCTCATTTGCATGAAAATGTTAATGAATCTCTTCTCACTTAGCTCAGTCGGCCTTCTGTGCGTGCGTGCGTGCGTGCGTGCGTGCGTGCGTGCGTGCGTGCGTGCGTGTGTGTGTGTGTGTGTGTGTGTGTGTGTGTGTGTGTGTGTGTGCTTGTGTGGGGACAGCGAAGTGCTTTTTTCCAGTGGTCACTTATGAATGAGGAGTCAGAGGCTGTCACTCAACGGGCTTTTCTGCCTCTCCCTATGTGTCTGTTAACTTGAATCAGACAGAAACAGCTGTGAACATGTGTGCATGAACATGTTTGTGAGCCCTGTCCCACTGATCATGTTGGAGCTTCTTCCTGTTTGCTTTCAGTTTATAGAAACATGCCCTCAGCATTGACACTTACACACAAACTATCACACTTTTAGTGTGAACTAGTTTGAGTTAAGAGTTGAGTTATTTCAGTTAAGTGATTTCAGTGTTTTTTAATAAGAAAATAACCTAATTCTCTGGTTCCCGACAAAAGCTCTGATATCAACACAATGCATTTATGGCTCATTAGTAACTCGATCATTGATTAATTGTTGGATTTATTGAGCTGGTTCTAGCTTCAAGTGTTTCCGGATGTATCTCACATGTATATAATTGTAAAGTTTATATTTACAAAGAAGAAAAGAAAACATCAAGCACCACAAAAATGAATATTGTTCCATGTATAGATGTTCTTATATAGTGATGCTATTGGAGGAAGATGACAGGAAAAAATTAAGTAATATTGTATAGATTAGAGTTGCATCATTTAATGTTTAAACTAATTAACTAATGGATCCAACTATTAACTATTAATCAACATATATTTTAATAATCCATTCATTGATTGGAGTGGTTTCTTTAATCTAAACAGTAAACTGATGATCTTTTGGCTTGTAGACTGTTGTTCTGGACAAAAAAAGATATTTTACATTGAATTTACAGCTTTCGGGAAACAATGATCTATATTTCACACAATTTTATGAACCAAACAAAATTAAAAATAGAAAATGAAAAATTGATTTGCATTATAAAATTCTCAATTAGCTACAGGAAGTAACAGACTGGTCTTTATCTTAAATAGAGCTATAACAACTATTTTCAATGATCATCAGTTATTGATTGATAAAAAGTGCTCTACATTTAAGTGCTGTAAAAATAAATAATTCACAAACATTTCACCTATTCTAAATGACAATGACAATGGCAAAGATTGTTGAATCCTTTCATTTCTTTCTCATGTCCTTCTTTCCATCCATCCTTTCTCCCTCATATCCTTTCTTCTTCCCTCCTTTACTTCTATCCTTGTTGTGTCTTTTAATTTGTAATGTATGAACTGAAAGGTGTTTCTAAATAGTATTATTATTTCTAGTTGAACATTGCTCTCATAAATAAATGATGGTAACATTTTAAAATGAAGATACAGCAAACAGAAAGTCATTAAATCTCCAGATTTGTGTAGTTTAGTTGTAATTTCCTATGAGTCTTTATAATGTGTTTCCATCAGTATTTAATATTCCAGATTCCAGAGTGTTAGAGGTCACCTCCTCCTCCTCCTCCTCCTTCTCCTCCTCCTCCTCCTTTCATCTCTGTCTGCTTAACCTGAGACAACAGTGTGTGACTGGAGAGAACAGACACTCCGAGCTGAGCCTGATTATAACAAGCACTTAAATCTGCTTCTGCACAGCCCCTAACACCAGCGTTTTATTAGAACAAGCGTTTACATCAGCCTCCACGCTGCCTTTATTAGATCTAAGACCTCTTACATCATTCAGGATATGTGCTCATGCACCACTTCTTCTCCCTCTCGTCTCTGCTTAAACAGGTCAGGATTCATCAGCCTCGCTGCTTCGTTTGAAGAATTGATGCCGCAAAGACCACAAAATCAGTCCATGAGAAAAAAAATTGGAGGGAGTTTTTAAAAATGTGAGAATCAAAAACAATGAATGAAACTTTATCGCAAAAATAAAAGAGTAGTGTAGGGTGTAAAGTTAGTTAATGGGTTCTTTCATAAGAATGTTTTACTCTCAATCCACAGGGAAACACACACAGCCTTTATTCACAAACTAAGGTTGTGATTACACAAACACACTATTCTTTAGCTGGAAAGAAGCTTCAGAAGAAAGATATGAAACTATTGAGATAATACTGGTTCCTAGTAACATCACCACTTCATATAAAACACAGGAAAAGTGTAAATCATGAACCTTTAAAGATGAGCAGTGTATAACCTGAGCTGTAACTCAACTCCCATCATACACAACAGCCTGAATCCTAAAACTAGTCTCCTCTCCTCTCCTCTCCTCTCCTCTCCCCTCTCCATCTCTCCTCTCCTCTCCTCATTTCCTCTCCTTCTCTCCTCTCCTCCTCCTCTCCTGTCCCCCTCTCTCCTCCCCTCCTCCTCCTTTCATTTACACAGCTCTCCTGCTCTGGGGAGAAGTCGCTGAAACAAGACTTCATCAATTCCAGATGAAACACTAACATTTCCTCCCATTACACCAAAGCTCTGCTGCTGCTGCTCACTGCAATCTCTCACTGCTCACTGTGTGCAATGAGGAAAGGGACTGTGTGTGTGTGTGTGTGTGTGTGTGTGTGTGTGTGTGTGTGTGTGTGTGTGTGTGTGTGTGTGTGTGTGTGTGTGTGTGTGTGTGTGTGTGTGTGTGTGTGTGTGTGTGTGTGTGTGTGTGTGTGTGTGTGTGTGTACGTACGTGTGCACGTGTGTGTGTGTACGTACGTGTGTGTGTGTGTGTGTGTGTGTGTGTGTGTGTGTGTGTGTGTGTGTGTGTGTGTGTGTGTGTGTGTGTGTACGTACGTGTGCACGTGTGTGTGTGTACGTACGTGTGTGTGTGTGTGTGTGTGTGTGTGTGTGTGTGTGTGTGTGTGTGTGTGTGTGTGTGTGTGTGTGTGTGTGTGTGTGTGTGTGTGTACGCGCGTGCATGCGTGCGCAGGGAGAGATGGGGTGGAGCTGAGGGGACTGAAAGACAGGAGACAGGAAGTAATGGGGGAGAGACAGACATGCATTCTCATATCTTACTACTATGACTGAAGGGAGCCGTGCCTTTCTCCTCCCCACCTGTCTCTCTCCCTGTCTGACTGAATGCAGGCTCAGTCATAGCTGTCGCAGTGTTCATAATGTCTTTGACATGTTTTCTTAGTCCTGCGACGTGGAGCCAGTCAACCCTGAATTGGGGTGGGCCTTGGGCCAGTTATCGCGGCTGACTGGCTGTACTGCCACACTACATCTGACCTGCTGTTTCAGTCCCGCTGAAAGAGAAAGCAACAGGCCCACTCAGCCGCAGGAAGCAGGGGATGAAGGAGAGAAGACCGATAGCGAGGAAGGAGGGAACAGCAGGGGGAAGGGAAGGGGAGGGTCAGGCCTCTTGTTTGTTTAATATCTTTATCTTAATCTCTGCCCTCGGGACACAAAGGCAAATTCATCCGGAAAACTGGATTATCTCACTTAGATGAGTCAAACACACACACAGCTGCACACAGAGAGAGAGAGAGAGAGTGTGTGTGTGTGTGTGTGTATGTGTGTGTGTGTGTGTGTGTGTGTGTGTGTGTGTGTGTGTGTGTGTGTGTGTGTGTGTGCACAGGGGAGAGAGAAAAGGACAAGTATGTACAGCTGCAGGTTTGACAGGGGATCAGAGTTTCACACTTTCAGAAATATTTAGACATTTGCTCCGATCATGTCAACATTCTTGAAGGATTTTCTAGGCCCATATATGTTTGTGAAGAGTTTATTTATGGGTCAGATGTTTATTCCTGTTAATGACTTCAGTAGTGATGACCTATTCAATGATGCAAAAAGCCTCAAAAATGTTATATCCTAATAAAGTTATCCTAATAAGTTATACTTCTCACTAAATATTTGAAATTATGCTGGTTCTTTTTAATAAATTAAGAGGATCTCAGTTAATATAATTGTTGATATAATATTTGTGTCAATCTCACAACATTTATCTCAATCTCGATACAGATGTGTTGGTTAGAACTAGAATTAGCTCCAGTGGAATTTTTTTTTTTTCTGTAGGTTATTACAGTGGCTCCAGTTTCAGAATCAGCTGTTAGTATTTGTTTATTCTTACTGTCCTGTAATTATCAGGTGAATCCAGCTCATTGGAGTGTTCTTTTAACTGTATACCACAAATCACCATTTCTCCCAAATGTAAATCTATATTGCAACACCTAAATAAATTAAGTAAATACTTTCTTCTGTGATTCTTCCATAAAATATTTAGGCTGTTAAACCAACAGCGTGTTGAAGGTGAAACAGCTGAAAAACACTTTTGTTAAGATTTATTGTTAAATATGAATTAACTGGAGAATCTTGAGAACTGCAAATATTTGTCTGTTACATTATTCACCAACTATTTTGATAATCAATGAATCTTTTTTAAAAAGAGAATATGTCCAAATTCATTTGTTCTACCTTCTCTTCTGTAATTATTTCCTGGTTCCTTTAGTCTTTTGTATTCGTAAACTGATTATCTTTGGGTTGTGGACTGTTTGTCTGGACAAAAAACCCACCTGTTTCTTTTGAGTTCTGGTTCAGAAGATTCATCGACTAATCGTATTGCAGCTCTAATTGTCAGGGTTTATACTTTAATCTTTCTCTCTGGTCCCTGTTGTTGTCCTTTAAACTGAGTTTTGGGTAAATTAACAGCTGTGTTTTTCTGCAAAAGATCACACACGCACGCACACACACACACACACACACACACACACACACACACACACACACACACTAACACACACTAACACACACACACACACACACACACACACACACACACACACACACACCTTGACCCCCTGCACCACTAAACTGAATCAGTTGGCCTGGTGGTGCTAATACTTTGAGGATTATCAGCCTCCTGTAGCAGACACTGAGTGTAAAGCAACTCATAGTAAAGCAGAGTTTAAAGTGTGTGTTGTGAGTGTGAAGCTCCTTTCATGTAGAGACTCATTCTTTACTTATTAGGTTTTATGTCCAAATCAACAAAACAAATTGCTGCAGCTCCCGCAGGATCACACTGAGCCTGACACTGGATTCAATGGATGCGTGTGCTTTACATGCTTTACACCCTGTGTGTGTGTTTAAGCACTAAATCATTCATATTTTCTCTGCTTTTACTTTAATTGGCCTCTTTCCACATTTGCCAGGATGCCACCCCCTACCTTCGTCCTTCCGCTCCTCTTCCTCCTCCTCCTCCTCCTCTCTCCACCCGCCTCTGCTCTTAACTTGACCCTAATTGATTGTAATGAGCACAAGCTCTCATATCATCCTCTCAGTATCCCGTCTCCTCCACCATTTTCCTGTTTCCTCTGGTGTGTGTGTGTGTGTCTATATGAGTATTGGGTGTCTGTAGAAGTCTGTATTAGTCAGGACTTGCCCACTCGGCTGTGAAAGGCTCAAGTGTTGTACGATTAATTCTGTGTCACGTTTGTGAAACCTAATAAATGTGTGAAATGAAGGAGTTGGCTTATTTTTTTTCCACCAGTTGTCTTGTGGTTCAGTTGTTTGCTTCTCTATTAATATTGAGCAGGTCAGTATGAGCACACTAGAACTGGTTGATTTGAAAAATTGAATAGCATATTTGAAATTGACATATTATCTAAGACCTAATTCTAATAAACTTGAAACTGAATGGAAATTTATGAAATGGAAAGTGTATTTTATCCTCGTTGGAAATTCATCTCTCCACATGTTAATACAATTTCAGTTAACTGAAATGTACTTCTAGGCTTGGGGAAGCTCAGTCAGACACAGATTCACTGACTCATACAGGTCCATCTCAAATAATTAGAATTTCTTGAAAAAGTAAATCATTTTTTCAAAGAAGTGTATATATATAACACAGAGTGAAATATTTTAAGACTTTATTTCTTTTAATTTTGAGGATTATGGTTTAGATAGATAATACAAACACAAGATTTTTCATGATATTCTCATTAGTAAGATGCACCTGCATTATTCCTTTATAATAGAACATCATATCCAGAGACCTGATGTTAGGACTCACAGACTCAAATGCAGAGCCGCTGAACTTGAATATTTCTTTTATTTTCAAAAAAACAGGCTTGCTGAGACCAAACAAAAAATACAGACACATACTAATTCTAGTAGGCCTACTCTGAGGAGAGGTGGGGCAGAGGTGGGGCAGTATGCAAAATAGACACTCCTGCTCCGAGTCCAACCAAGAGACCTAATAGTACTCCCCCTCTAATAGACGCCTCCTGGTGTCCCTTGGGTAGGTGCAGGACACCGGATACAGGACAGGGCTGATGCAAGAACCTCCTGCTGTGGACCCCAAGTCCCTGGCTCGGCTGGGCTGTTGTAGCCAGGTATCAATAGGGATTGCCAGGTTAACTAGGTCCTCACAGGAGCTGGGCAGGTCATGAGAGGCCAACTCATCCTTTAACTCCTCCAAGAGGCTATTTAGGAAGGTGTCATACAGGGCAATGGTTTCCCACCCAGTTGTAGTGGCGAGGAGCGGTCAAAGACCCGTTTCATCTCTGACTCAAACTCCTGGAAATACCAACAGATCGCTGACTGACCGTCCCATATCACTGTCCCCCAATATCTGGCACGCCCTGACAGCTGGGTTATCATGTAGGCGACCCTTGCCCGAACAGTCGGAAAGGTACCTGGTTGGAGTTTGAAAATCAGGATACATTGTGATAGGAATGAGCAACAGGTTCCTGGTTCCACAAAGCACTTATCTGGAGGGGCTAGTTGTGGTTCATGGGCTGGCTGAGCAGATGTGGCAGGCTGGGTGGACTGCATGGACTGGGCCAACGTTGGGGCTGGCAAGTTGGAGGTCCCGGATGCTGTCTGTTACTGCATCCAGTCAGGCTTCGTGACGGCCGAGAAGCGCTCCTTGCTGTTCCAGGCAGTTTCTGTGCTCTGCTGCAGATCCGCTGAGTCCATTTTAAGATCTGATCCTTCACAGACTCAGGGACTCAAACGCAGGGCGCTTAAAAAAACAGACACAGAAAAACAACACTCCTGTAGTTCAACAAATGTCCAGTAGGTGCTCCAAGTCCAATTTAGGGACCCAACACCTGAAGGGAACTTCAGTGCAATTTCAGAAATTGAACTTGACTTTAGCGATGTTACCAAGGCAATAGGTTGGGTACAAAAAATAATTTTACTCTAGTAAACTACCCAGCTCTCATTGGTTGTTGAGAGCAAAGAGTTGTACATCACAAATGAGTCTGTTAATCTGTAGTTAAATAATCTCCTTCAATGTGCGGATGTGTCTTGGTAAACTGAAATTGAATTGTGGAAGAAAAGGACAGCGGATTGAGTAGTTTCAGAACAAATTCATAAAACTTTATAATGTTAAGTTCAGTTTCAAAATAATCAATTTCATTTCAAATCATTCCATTAAATGTTGAGTATTGCAACTCAAATTCCAACTATTTTGATAATCAGTTTAAGTATTTTTAAGGAGAAAATTCTATGGTTATTTTCTGCTTTCTTTGGTATTCTATAATAGTAAACTAATAATCTTTTGTTGTGGACTGTTGGTCTAGACAAAAAAAGTCATTGACAGACAGGATGTTTGAATCTTCAGCTTTGACTTGGTTTTAGGCGCTGTTTGTATCTATGTGTAGAGAGTGTTTAAGGCAGTTACAGCAACAGTAGCCTGTGTTAATGAGGAATAAAGTAGCAGTTAAACCAGGAAACTTAGTTTGACTATGTTGGAGCAAGATCAGAGCATGAAGACCAATGTTTGTTGCATTTGTTTTGTGTTTGTGTGTTTTTGGTTTTGCATCATTTCAGTGTTTACAGTGTTTGCTGCATATTTGCTCATCAGACACTGTAATGTCAAACTCGCTAGCCCAGAACATGTCTCGTTCAGACGCGTGGTATCACAGAAATGGCTTCCTCCGCCTTGTTGAACCGGAGCTAATGAATGACCTCTACATGATGTCACCCTGCTAATTCATAGCAGCTGCCTTTTCTTTGCTTTTGGAACGCCAACGCGATTAAATATTGTGTCGAGGCCAACTATCAATCTACACCTTCATCACCAGCACTAAAGGGATTGCGCCATATATAGCATAAACACACACATGCACATGCCCAGTACACACATGCACTCACGGCCATATTGGCATGCTGTAGTGTTAGCATTGGGTGGTAGAGTTATGGGATGTTTTAACACTACAACGTATGAGCTTTGACATCCCAGAGATGACAAAGTGTGGATTGGTTTACAGTAGAACCCTCTCACACACTGTTAATGCTGAACCATTCACATGCATGACAATGTACCACATTCACTCATTCACAAGATCAATAGCTCCAGCATGTAGCTCTGACAGGAAGTCCTGCAAACATGCTGCACATCACTCAAAATAATAATCTGTGACGCATCTTCATTTGTAGGAGTGGAGTCTTCCTCCTGACGGGATGTGGACAGACGCCATAAGTGGAGACAGAGTTTACATTAAAGTCCAGTGATCATCAGGGTTTTAAATGACAGGTCAATACGGCTGAGAGCTTTCTGGCTCAGTTGCAGGGGCATTGATCCATTGATTTATGGATTAATAGGAACGCTGGTGATAGCCCTCAGAGAACAAAGTAATGATGGCCACTTCACCCACACACACACACACACACACACACACACACACACACACACATCTGAGGCAGGTTCAGTCGGGTTCAGGTGACCTCTGAGCTCCTGAGGTGAGCAGGGAGGTCGTCGGAGGTGGAGACAGTCTGACATCGACCTGTCTGTCACAGACACTTTTAGCTGGTGCTGTTTTTCATACATGAACTGTGATTCATTAAGTTTGGTCAGAGTCAAGCAAAGTTATTCAATTCAAATCAATTTATTTGTATAGACCAGAATCACAAGTCACAGATTTGCCCCAACGGGCTTTACAGTTTGTACAAAAGCAACACAACATCCCCTGTCCTTAGACCCTTACATCATACAAGTTAAAACTATCTAAAAAAAAAACCCTTTAACGATGGGGGAAAAAAATGGAAGAACCCTCAGGAAGAGTAACAGAGGTGGAAACAATACAGAGGAGAATTGGACATTACAAACAGAAATGTAATGAATTTGCGTTAAGTGGAGGATGTGCAGGATCCATCACAGCTTCCAGGTGAACCAGGACAGCATCAGACCCTCCAACATCCGTAGATCCCTCAGTGGCTGCACTGCAGTATGAGAAAACACAGGGCAGGACTCTGGGAAGACAGCAGATTTAAAAGTACAATAGTGGATCATCAGTATCACAGATGGAAGAAGAAAAAAAAGCTCAAGTGTGTCTGCCCCCCGGACTGAAACTGGAAGATGATTCCACAGGAGAGGAGCCTGGAAGTTGAAGGCTCTGCCTCCCGTTTCAATTCTAGAAAATCTGGGAACCTCCAATAGGCCTGCATATTGGGGATGTAATCCTATGGGACTAAGAGATCGCTAAGGTAGGATGGAGCCTGACCATTGAGCGCTTTATAGGTGAGGAGCAGGATTTTGAATTCTATTTGAGATTTCACAGGAAGCCAGTGTAGAGAGCTAATACAGGTGAGATATGCTCCCTTCTTCTAGTGCCAGTTAATAAACGAGCAGCTGCATTCTTAATCAACTGGAGAGTCTTTAGAAACATTTTGGTGCAACCGGACAGTAATAAATTGCAGTAGTCACGCCTGGAACAAATGCATGGATACGTTTTTCCGCATCTTTCAGAGATAGAAAGTGTCTGACCTTTGCTATGTTGCGTAGGGGAATGAAAACAGTCCTAGAAATATGTTTAATGTGGGCAGAGAATGACAAGTCTTGGTCAAAAATGACTCCCAGGTTTTTCACAGTGGAGCTAGAGGCCAGGGAGATGTCATCCAGGATAGCTATATCACTGGATATTGAGTTCCTCAGGATCTCGGGGCCGAGTACAATGATTTCTGTTTTGTCTGAATTTAGTAGAAGAAAATTGCAGGTCATTCAGGATTTTATATCCGTAAGACAAGCTCAAAGTTTAGCTAGCTGATTGGTTTCATTCAGCTTAATTGATAGATACAGTTGTGTATCGTCTGCATAACAGTGGAAATTAATAGTGTTTCCTAATGATTTTACCCAATGGGAGCATATATAGAGTGAAAAGTATTAGTCCAAGCACAGAACCTTATGGAACCCCATGATTAACTTTGGTATGGATAGAAGAAACATTATTGATATGGACAAATTGATATGGACAAACGATCTGAGAGATAGGACTTTAACCAGTTTAGTGCAGTCCCTTTTATACCAATAAGATGCTCTAGTCTCTCTAATAAGATTTGATGGTCAATGGTGTCAAATGCAGCATTAAGATCTAACAGAACAAGGATGGAAATAAATCCTTTATCAGATGCGTTAAGAATATCATTTGAAAACTTTACTAGAGCCGTCTCTGTGCTGTGATGCATTCTAAAACCTGACTGGAAATCCTTGTTTAAGTTATTGTTGTGTAGAAAGTCACACAGCTGTTTAGCAACTGCTTTTTCCAGAATCTTAGAGAGGAAGTGAAGATTGGAAATGGGTCTATAGTTGGCTAAAATGCTTGAGTCGAGGGCAGGTTTTTTAAGGAGAGGTTTAATTACAGCTACTTTAAAGGACTAGCCAGATAATAAAGACATATTGAGTATTTCTAGTAAGGAAGGGCTAATCAAAGGGAAAATGTCTTTTAGCAATCCAGATGGAATAGGGTCCAAAAGACAGGTTGAAGTTTTGGATGAAGATATCAGTGAAGCTAGTTCAGCGAAGTGATTGAAGTAAATGTGTCGAGGTGAATATTAGCTATTTCATCTGTCTCTACAATAACTGCATTTGAGGGCAGATTAGTGCCAGTGGATGGGACAAGGTGATAAATTCTGTCTCTAATTGTCAGAATTTTGTCATTAAAGAAGTCCATGAAGTTATCACTGCTGAGGGTTGTAGGAATATGTGGATCAATAGTGTAGTTACACTTAGTCATTGAAGCTAATGTTTTGAAGAGGAACTTTGGATTGTTTTTGTTTTTTTCTATCAGTGAGTAGTAAGTAGGAGTAATAAGCAGCTCTGGCATTGCGTGGGGCCTTCCTGTACATTCTGAGACTCTCTTTCTATGGGTGTAAAGCCTCTTCCAGTTTTTGGGTAGCGACATATTCCTTCATGTCTCAATGGGGTTTCTATGTCCAAGCAGCTGCATCCAAGCAGTACATACCTTTTTACCAATATAGTGGGAGTATATCTGCTCATCCTATAAGATAAAGCTGAGTAAAGCAGTGATTAGAAATAAAATCAAAATTATTCTAATAGAAATGAAATGTGCTACGGGTGAAGTTTTAGCTTCTATATCAGAGAAAACAGAGTTGTGGTTGGGATGACGGCAGGTTGATGTCAGGTTACTGCACTGAAGACTCATCCACTAAGCACACACACACACACACACACACGTGTACACCTATACATATGTTACTGCTCGGTGCTGGTGAGAGGTGGGTAAGATCAATAAATCCAACAAGATGCGTGCACTCGAACCCTCCCATATTACACACACACACACACACACACACACACACACACACACGCACACAGTCACAATACACACAGTCAGTCACCACTCTTCCCCCTGTCTTCACCTGTCTGTAGAGGTAAACACATGCATTTAAATCAGTTGTGTGGTGCTGTGGTAACAAAGACAAATGATGGTGTATGTAATATTTTTCTATTAACATAAAGTAATATAAAATGAAGGGCAGCAGTGTATGGAGGGAGTTAGGGGCTAATGTCCCGTATCAGATGTGGACAATGTCAGGGCTGCATACTGAGCAGTCTGTGTCCTTCTCTCCTGCTCTCTCTCTCTCTCTCTTTCTCTCTCTCGTGTGTGTGTGTGTGTGTGTGTGTGTGTGTGTGTGTGTGTGTGTGTGTGTGTGTGTGTGTGTGTGTGTGTGTGTGTGTGTGTGTGTGTGTGTGTGTGTGTGTGTGTGTGTGTGTGTGTGTGTGTGTATCATGCTTTTTCAGTGACACACTGAGCCGCCAACGCTGGTATCATTCCCACTGCCTTATTAACCCCTCTGCCCTCACCCTGTTTCTGCTCCCCCAGATGAGCTGAACTCCCCAAACTCCTGCTTTTCCTCGCACATATTTAACACACATCACTTAAAAAAACATCAGATTTCAAAACATTTATCTGCAGGTTTGAATCAGTAAGATTTTCAGAAAATTAAAATCCAACACAGTTAAAGATGAAACCATTGGTTTTAAACTTTGGATCTTTGACCACTCATTAGAGTGTAGTTGACTCACATTTCACCTGTCTATGATTGTTAACAGTTGCAAAAAAACATTTGTTACCTCTAAACTCACATTTCTCACATTTCATTTCAATAAGTATTGAATGGAGAACATTGAATCTGAACTGAACAGGGGTAAGGACCACTCACATTTATGTACTGACTCTTTGGAGGGTCCTGACCCCTAGGTTGGGAACCAGTGGACTAAAGCAGCTAAGTGTATATAGATTACTTAAAGTATCTCCACCTGTAGCAGCTACAACAGTAACATGCTGCTAAACACTGATGCTGCATATTAATAATCTGATGATGTCAATGCTGTACTACATCTACCCACAATACTGCTATACTGTTCTACATCTACTCACAATACTGCTATACTGTACTACATCTACCCACAATACTGCTATACTGTACTACATCTACTCACAATACTGCTATACTGTACTACATCTACTCACAATACTGCTTTACTGTACTACATCTACTCACAATACTGCTATACTGTACTACATCTACTCACAATGTGAAGCATTTCTCAGAAACTGTAGCTTTACAACTAAATATCAATTTAGTGATTTAGAAAAAAATAATCCTGAAGGTTTTTCATTGTATACAGTAAATATTTGAAATAAAATGAAATATGCAGACATAATTATTTCTTTAAACAGCCTAATATTCATTTTTCATCATTTTCTGTAAAGCAATAAAAAATTGACACATTTTTCCTTCACATTTTGATTTAGGGTATAAAATGCAGTGTTCCCAAGGCTTTGAAATTAAAATTAATATAAGGCTTCACTTATGTTTTTATACACACTGCAATTACCTTGAACAATACCATACTTCTTCTACCCTGTATTGTCACTAGTGCTCGCAGTGTGGGGGAAAACTGTATTGTGTGTGTGTGTGTGTGTGTGTGTGTGTGTGTGTGTGTGTGAAAGAGAGAGAGAGCTCTGATGAATGCAGTACACATTTAGACTGACAGCCACAACACAGATAACTGATTTAATATTCATCCTTTTACTGTAACACAGTGAGTTTACCCTCGGTTGTCAGTCATGTTTTTCAGGGTGTGTGTGTGTGTGTGTGTGTGTGTGTGTGTGTGTGTGTGTGTGTGTCCAGTGTCCATTATTATCCCCCTTATGCTGTGGAATGGACAGGAATAGTGAGCTGGTCCGGTTGAGCCTGGTGGGCGTCTGGATGGGATCCACTGTAATCTACTGTAAGACACTGCTATCTCTGACAGGGTCACAGAATGCCAACTCAGCCACACTCACACACACACACACACATGTTCCACTAACACAGGGGGATTTCAGGGGAAGTGAGTGAATAGTGCCAGGTCACCAGTTGTATCCCAAAGTGGCAGGATGCTGTGTCAGCAGCAGTGAGGATGTGATCAGAGCAGCTTCACTGTCCTTAACTTCAGTGTCTGTCCTGACACACACATACCATATATGGTCCAGATATTCCTGTGTATATGTATCATTGATATCATCTCCTTCAGTTCAGTTGTAGGTTAAATATTAAAGTGATCTCCAGTGATGCTCCGACTGCTGTTGCAGAAGTGGAGCAATGTTTGTTTTAGGGTTCTTCCTCTGCCTTTGTTGAGCGGTGTCTGGATCAGACATGAATATTCATTCATCAGACTAAGGAGATGTTAGCACAGGGAAGGAGAGATGTCTGCAGGGCACATTCTTTATCATCTCCAGTCTCTCTCTCTCTCTCTCTCTCTCTCTCTCTCTCTCTCTCTCTCTCTCCCTGCGTCTCTCCTCACATTTAATACTTCAAGGACGGCAGTTAATTTAAGATCTATTATAAATGATTAATTCAATATTTATGAATATTTTAAACTTCCTATTAAATTACTTTGTATCTCTTTAACATTACATCTTTCCGGATTTTTTATGTATATTCTCTCAAAGAGACAAAACTGTTGCTATTACTATACTCTTTCATCCTCTGTAACGCCTCATGCGAGATGTGTTTTTCCTTTGATGTGTTTCACAATTAAACCAATGTTGTTTCTACCATCATCCTGCAGCAGATATGCTGTGTGTGTGTGCGGGCATGTGTGTGTGTACGTGGGCTGTGTATGCACACATTTGTGTGTGTGGGCATGCAGGCATGGGTGTGTGTGTGTGAGTGAGTGTGTGTGTGTGTGTGTGTGTGTGTGTGTGTGTGTGTGTGTGTGTGTGTGTGTGGAATTTGCTCCACTGAATGTCAGTGTTAAGAGATAAGAATGGAGGAAAGTCTCTTTTCTTCCTGTTTCAGGACCATTACCTTTCATTCCAATCACAGAGGAGAGCCCAGGGGAGGCGGGGGGGGGTCTATGTGTGTGTTTGTGTGTGAGTGTGTGAGAAGTGAGGGCAATAGGTGACTGACTGGTACCGTTGAGTCTTAGTGGGCAGTGTACTGATCAGTTTTTTTTTATTTATTGACCCTTTATTCACTGTCTTCTCATTTGTTTCCGTTCTCATTATTTTGTTAGATAGAAACTTTCTGAAAAAACACTAAAAGTGGGTCATAAGTGAGGACTAAAAAGCTTTAGATTTGTATGCTTTATTTTGTTTATTTATTTTCTTTTCTAAGGAAAAGTCCTCCCTTTAAGTAAATACTCATTCACCTGCTCCAGAGGCAGCATTTTGCCTCCTCTCCTTATACAGTTAAAGCTGATTTATGTTTCAATGTTAAATTTACGCAGACCCGACACTGTACCTTTGCGTTTTCTCTTCCAGAAATAAAACAATAAAATCACATACACATTACGGCAACACAGATAATACAGAGTCAGCAAACAGCTGTGATTGGTCCAGACCTACCGGAAATCCCAACATTTATTTATAAACACATATAAAAGTAACATGCCTAGGTTGTTACACTATACAGGAAAAAAGTACAAGCCCCTTTACCATATGTCCAGTATTACTAGAGCCTATCAACATAATTCCAAACTCATATGTAGATTGAGATCTGATCTTTCAATTTTCAATTCAATTTTTTTTTTTTTTTTATTTGCCCAGAAATCACAGATTTGCCCCAACGGGCTTTACAGTTTGTACAAAATCCCTACAAAGACCCTTACATTGTACAAGGTAAAACTTAACTTAATTTGTAGTTTTTTTTTTTTTCAATAACTGCATTTGTATCTCCATGTCATACCCAATGCACAATTGGTCTATTAAGACTGTTTAACAGTCCAACACATTCTTATTTGGCCAAACATTAAAAAAATCTACTTAAGCTTCCACTTTTCTATAGGAATACCTGATTCCTATGGGTACTGCACTAGTACTAGTACATTTTACTTACAAGGAGCACACCAACAACAAAAATTTTCTTTTCAACTATTTCTCAAGTACATAGGTGCGTTCACACTATGCAGTGTGCATGCACATTTCCCCCTCCACTTTTATGTAAAATTAAGGGATACTGATCGGCTTGGTCACTCACAGAGATAAAAGGTGGCAAGTGGAATTTGTTTGGCATCACCAGTCTCTCCATGCAGCAACTTGAAATAAAGCAGGTGTGTGACAGAAAGAAAATGATCATGTGTGCATGTGCAAATACACTGAAACCAGCAGGAGGTCAAGAGAAGACTCATGATTTCTTTTTTGAACATGGGCAGTGCTTGTGGTTTATTTTGCAAGAATTATGCAACATATTAGGAAATATGCAGTATCACAAACATTTGCAATATATTACTGATAATGGAGGAATTCATGTGATTGCAGCATTGAGAAAAACTGAAGGGACTGAATAATACATTAATAAACAAGACATGTGACTACAGTTTAAAGTTTAAATAGAGTCTCTAGGTAAAAAGTATTCCTGAGCAGTTGGCAGTGTAAAGCCTCTGATGATTTGTTTGTTGTTTGACCTTGTCTCATATATTTTCTATGAGAAATCATGCTGCTGGATGTTGTTTCTTGTTGGGAGATGGTGGATGAGACAATGATAAGTCTCTTTCAAAGAGCTTCAGTTATTGTTGTCTTCTCTTCTTCTTCTCCTTCTTCTTCTGCTTCTTCTACATTGAGTGATGTTTTATTAAATTTTATTCTGCTGATCGTAGTTAATTTTAGGATGTTTTAAATTTAATTTATAGTGAAATACAGTGTACAAATAGTGTGAAATATAGTCTTAACTTCAATGTCATTTATCATTTCAGAGACCATTCAAGACTCTTTAATGCTTTTTATTTGTGTTGGAATTCTGATCCAAGTAATTGTAAACTTATAAACATCAGAATGCCAAGATCAAAATAAGATACAAAACTTATTATTTCTCTAGAAAATTAATTATTTATTATATTTTCAAAACTCACATCCTTGGTTATAATTTATTAAGACTTTCAAACTTTTTCGGACAGGGTGCAGCTGTTTTCATTTTTTACCTCCATGTCAAGTTGTCCCTCTTCTGTCACCTCTCAAACAGTGTTGCAATCTGCCTTATGGACTGTGTGTGTGTGTGTGTGTGTGTGTGTGTGTGTGTGTGTGTGAGTGTGTGTGTGTGAGTGTGTGTGTGTGTATGTGTGTGTGAAGCACACAGGTATGTTTCTGTGGAAGCTCAGAGCTCATCTTGAATATCAATTTATCAATTTATGTATGTCAATAATTAATGTATGTGATTAATCTGTCAAGAACTTCACATGAGACAAGTGTAGTCTGTGTTTGTGTGTCTGTGTGAGAGAGAGAGCTGGGGGGGCCTTAACCCCAGTGATCCCCCATAATGCTCTGGGGCATTATGACAGTCATCATACCTGTATGTACAATGACAGCATCATTATCCTCATCTTCTTCCACTTTATTCAAACTCAGGTTGCAGGGGCAGCAGCTTCAGCAGAGAAGCCCAAACTTCACTCTCCCCGGACACTTTGTCCAGCTCTTCCAGAGGATCCCCAAGGTATTCCAAGGATAGCCAAGAGACATAGTTTCTCCAAAGTTTCCTGAGTTGTCCCTAAGGCCGCTCCTGGAGGGATGCACCCAAAAAACACCTCATCAGGGAGGCATCCAAGAGGCAACCTCACTTGATTCCAGATCCACCTCATCTGGCTCCTCTCAATGCATAGGAGCAGCGGTTTTACTCTGAGCTCCTTGCAGATGACCTAGTTTCTCAACCTATCTACCTAAGAAGGAAACTCATTTCAGCTGTTTGCACATGTAATCTTTTGGTCACTACCCAAAGCCGCACCTGGCCTGAAGATGGCAACAGGACCAGATCATCCGAAAAAAGCCATGACTCAAACCTCAGGCCCCTGTACTGCAACCCCTCTCTGCCCTGGCTGCACTGAGTGATTTGGTTTATAAAGGTTATCAACAGAAACTGTGACATAGGGCATCCCAAGCAGAGTCCAACCCCTACCGGAAACAATCAGACTTATTACAGTAGACCACCCTGGTCTGCCAGTCCCTAGGCACTGCCCCTAATGTCCACACAATGTTGCAGAGTCATGTCAACAAAGACAACCCTACAACATCCAGAGCCTGGAGGAACTCCAGAACCTCCTCAAAGCCATTCCATTTTTTTCCCATGGCGTCACCTAAAATCCAGGTTTTTGCCTCCACAACCGCAGAGCTGTGCTCTTCTTGGTACACCGATACTGGTTAGCCACCTCATGAGTTCTACAGGCAAAATAGGTCTTGTAGGACTCCTTCTTCAACTTGAAAGCATCCCTTACTGCTGGTGTGGTGTCCATCAGCAGGTTTGGGGACTGCCACCATGACAGGCACCAACTACCTTACAGCCACATCTCTGGTCAGCCGCCTCAACAATAGAAGCATGGGTATCCATTCGGGCTCCCCTATCTCTCCTGAGAAGTGAGAGTGAAACTTTCCACAAGACATGTGGCTTCAAGTCCAGCAACACAACCACAAAGTTGATCATCATCTGCGGTCAAGGGAACCTGGTGTTCATTATGGACAATCCATGATGAGCACAGAAGTCCAACATGACACTGCACAGGTTTAGATTAGAGGGGCCCGGTCACACTCCTCTAGGCCCCTCCAGGTCTTCCTGAGGCATCTACAGAACTGATACTGGCGTAAAAGCTTAGAAAAATAGGCATTGTATCACACACACGCACACACACACAACACAGCAACAGTATAATACAATGCTCATTTTGATTGGCTGCCAAGTGTCAGCATTAATGGCTCCAATTCTAGTTGTTGGTTGTTGTCTTTAAAAAGTGTTAGAGGAAGAAGCATTTCTGGAAAGTGCCTAGAGAAGGTGTTAGGAAACAATCACCTAGCTTTCCTTCTCTCTTCTATCCATTTTGTGAATGCCCACAATTTCTATGTGCCTGTTTGATGTGTGTGTTCCTTCTCTTTTTCTTCTGCTTTGAAAGGGAGGCTGTCTGCCCGGTGTTGAAGGGTTCTGATGACCCCCCAGTTTGTGTTCCAGTGGGTGATGAGAGTCAAAGAGTAAATATTGGTCGGTGTGTGTGGGTTTCCTGTAGACCTCTGTACTGAGACCCTCACCTTCTTTTTTGGCAAGGACTTTCACAATCCAGAAAAGATTGTTTTCTATCTTTGGCGTTCTCCCTGGTTAACTTGATGTACCTGTTGACTGAGTTTATGTGTTTTGTGAAGGGTTCTACTTCCTGGCTTTTGATTTTGCAGAATGTATTATTCACATACCTAAACCAGTGGCTAGGTGTTGCTCTTATGAATGAGGTCAGTGCTTGTGCTCCTCAATGTAAAGGTTCGCCACAAGGGAGGAGACTGGAGAGCCCATGGCACAATCATGTTTCTGCCTGTTGAATTCTCCATTGTACTTGAAGTAAGTGGTGGTGAGGCAAAGTTCCAAGAGGGAGCAAATCTTGTCTGGTATGAGGTTGGTTCTCATGTGCAGCCCTTTGTCCGGTTGTAGTCTGTTCTTAACAGCCGCCACAACTTCTGTTGTGGCGATCTATGTGAACATGTGTCATAATATGAAACCATGGTTTCTTCTGGGTCCAGTTTTAGTTGGCTGATCTTGGTTAAGTCCTTGGAGTTCTGGATGTGATGTGGATCATTCTCTGGATAATGTAACCACAATGACTCTGTGGGCGACCAACGTGGCCTCCCAACAAAAGGGATCAGGGCAACCAGATGAAGTGGAGACAGGAGGCATAAGAACTCAGTTTGGCCAGGAAACAGGCAAATGGTAGCCCTTTTAAGTGTCCACCTGACTAGGCCTAATTGGGTCGAACCATTAGTGGGGGAAACCAATATCCCAATAACTACTGGCACAGTCACTATCAATCAAAACTTAACCAAATAGTGAAACATATAAAAACAATGTCAAAATACAAAAAAAAACATAAAAAAAATCACACTCATGTTTACACCACACATACATGTTTACAATAAACAAGAAATCAAAACACCCCTGTGAAACGTGAAGGGCACCCCCTAGTGTGACACCCGATAAATACTTCCGCACAGGAGCAGTGGATTCGGACTGGGAGGTGAGTGCAGGTGAGTGCAGGTGAGTGAGAATGAAAGGAGGCAGAAGTGCGTGCGATGGTATGACAGAGGCTTAAACAGTAAACGGGGGAAACGTGGGACGACAAGTGGGTACCGCACTGTGCGCCAAGTGAGTGGTGACCGTTGTCTGTAATGCACGTGGGTGACGGTGTCTGCCTCCCGCTCCCTACCATGTCACCAAGCACTTTACACATATACATTTGACAATAAACTTCAAAATTCATTCAACCTCTGTGTGTGGTGAGTGGGTGTGTATGTGTGTACAAAAGTCTATTTCTGAAGAAACGCGGAAGTCTGTGGCTCCGCCCTACGGAGCCGGTGAGAAAGTTGGGGGGGGATCACCTTCTCACAGACTTTCACTCCACTTCACATTCTTGAAGTGTGACTTATGCGACCATTGTTATGAGAGTGTTTATAGTTTCACCCGGTGATCCAGAGATATAAGCTCCTTGTTTCCAGCATCAGGCCAGAACTGAAGAAGCCTCTTGGATAAAAGGTGAAATGTCTTCAAGCTACAGGAAAACAACCAGTTTCTTAAAAGCAACTCCTTTGACTTCTAAAGTTCATGTAAAACTGAGATATACTGATCGTCCCTGTCAGTAAAATGTTGATCAGTGTTTCCAAAGGCTGAAGATTCAACCTCAAAGTTCGTTTGAGAATTGGACCAAATATTAATTATCGAAAAAGTTGATAATTAATTTAATTGTTCTATAGTGCATTTGAACCAATAAGCTGAAGAATCACCTCTAGCGTTTCTGTAATATAATTTCCTCAGGCTGAGTAAAGCATCAGGTGACCTCTTTACCTCACCTGGAGCTGCATCATTCTGAAATCAGGTAAAAAAAAAAAAAAAAAAAAAAGATGTAGCCAGTGTGACCTCACACTGTAAATGATCAGCACAGGTTGAAGTTCCTTAAGATCACAACTTTCCTCTGCTTCTTCATAACTTCTCAAAGTCAAAGTATGGGGGAGAAAGGTTTAGAGATTCTCTCTGTTTCTCTCTCTCCATCTGTGTGCACATGGAGGCGAAGCCTATCTTGCCTGCTATCATTTTCTGAATGACCTCTGCTTTCAGCCTATGATGGATTGTATTGCGCCTATAGACATTAATTTTCCTGAACCAGGCAAAAAAAAACGCTTTACTCACAGGAAGAGTGTGTTGGTACAAGGGTAATTCAAAACAACTATAACATACATCAGAGAATTAACAGCGGCCTCTTTCCTGTGCTGCTCAGAGTCCCCTCTTGGAGGTATAATCTGATGTATGTGCTTGTCTTGGTCGTTAGTGGCGGGTATTTACATGTGTTCTCCTGTGAGTGCAGGTATGAGCAGTGTTCAGGTGAGCTGCAGCTCAGTCACTTCCACCTCTGCAGGTCACAGACAGAGATAAAGATATGGAGTCACTCCTCAACATGTACAAACTGCAAAAATAATGCTTACTCAAAGTTTTGTTCTCGGTTTTCTAGATTTAACTTTTTGTTTCTTAAAACTGAACTAAACTATTGTTTTCATCTAAATCTAGTAACTTTTGACTTTTTATGTCATAGTTTTGCAACAAAATTTGAAGTATATTGAAATAAGCAAGTGCAGTGTAGAAGACAAGAGAAAGAGGCAGAGAGACAGGATAAAAATGAATCCCTCAGGCACTGCAAAAAGAAAAATAATAATAATTAATTATTAATAAATATTTTTTTCTTACCCTTTTCTTTTTTAAACTTTCGTTCATTTTGATCTTGATTTTCTAGATTTGACCTTTTTAAGCAAATAAATTGTTTGACTTGATGTCATGATGTTTTTTATTTCATCATTTTGCCTTTCATCTCATACTACACAGAGAGAGACAAAGATGATATTCCAGATATGCAAACTGCAGTTTTATCTAGCTTTGTTTTTATTTTCTTCTTGATATTGAATTGAACCCCTTTTTTATAAAACTGAAATAAATTGTTTGACTTTTTAATCATCATGTTTTTTAATCTCATAGTTTTGCAACAGTATCAAAAAAAATGATAGACAGCATGAGGGAGAGAGGCAGAAGGAGAGACAGAGACAATTAAAGAGACTGAGAGATGTAAAGAAAAAAGAGATGGAGAGAACGAAACAGAGGAAGAAGGAGACAGGGACAATGAAAACATGGAGAGACATAGTCAAAGGGAGGTGGAGGGAGAAAAAATGGAGTTTATTTCAAGTTTTGTTATTTTTGTTCTTGATTTTGTTGTAGAAGAGGGAGCGAGAGAGAAAGTATAACAAATACACAGAGACAGACTATTTATTTCAAGTTTTGTCCTTTTTGAGTTTTTATTTTCTATATTTAGCATTTTGGTTGCATTGTTTTTAACTCAACTGTCTTTTTATCTCATTGTTTTGCGATTTTATATCTTCATAAGTTTTGCAACCAAAATCAAGAAACATTTTTTTTAATAGGCAGCATTTAATTTTTTGCAGCATGCAGTAGACCAAGCAGCGAGAGGTGTTGTGTTAATCGAGTTAATGGTGTCACATGCTCGCCGTTCCACCAGACTGGAAAGCACCTTCAGGCTCCTCCTTGTCCACTCCACCGACCTCTCGGCACCATGCGTCGCATACGGACTGGGGGACGGACGAAGAGGAGGAGCTGCAGAGACGCTCTTCTGCGGGTGGAGGAGGGACAGAGACAGAATGAGGTTGTTGAAAGGGAAGTGGGGAGGAAAGTGTTAAAAACAAGCAGGAGACTGGTGGCAGAGGGACGTGTTGGAGAAGAAACCGAAGCAGTGGAGGAGGGGAAGAGGGGAAGAGAGGTGGCATGTCTTCCCAGGAGTGAGCAGCCTGTCTTGTCGAGCAGTTCATCATTGTGTCCCAGGTGACTGTGTCTGTGGCCTGGCCTCGCTGTGGCTATAATAAGACATAAATAAGGAACACGACTGCCTTATCTACACTGTGGCCCCATCTCCTCCTGCTCCTGTTCTGCCTCTCCTCTCCTCAAACACACACCACATGTACGGTCGTGCTTTTTAGGGAGTGTTGTTCCGCTGTGTTCAACAATCGCTCGGATCTGATGACCATGCATGGTCACACCTCGACAAACACACAATGTGTCGGAGCTTTATGCAGCAGCTTTAAAAAGACACAACTAACCGCAACATGAGCAGCATCCTTTTCATGTCGAGTCAAGAAACAAAATCAGCAGTCACAGTTTGCCCTCAGGGGCCTTTACAGACGGTACACAACACATCAGCTGTTCTTAGAGCACACATCCCACACAGGAAAACTCCTAATAACATTAAGCAGGGAAAAAGGATAAATAGAAGAAAGTTATGGTTCAGGAGGAGCAGTAGAGCAGGATCCTTGATAAATATTATTTTAAATCAAAAACAACATTCTGATATTTTTGACTTTCTTGTTTTAGCTTTTTTGGAAAATGCAGTAATACATTTTTGTACGATATATTGCATTTTAATAATTAAAAAATAATACATATTAATCTATATGTTCGATGTATTAAAATGAATATTTAGAAGGGTTGGTGAAAATTCGAGTACAGTACTTTATTGATTCACATACAAAACTATAATGTATTTCAACAGGTAACATGAAAAACATTTAGTTCGGGAAATCAGTAATACTCTACTCTACTAAAATGCACAAGTTTGACATGGTTAGGTCAATAGTAGGACACTTGGGCTACAGTTAACAACTATTTTAAAGGTTGATTAATTTTCCTTTTATAGAAACAAATATTTTATTAGTTGTTTGGTTAATAAATTGGTGTAAATTAATAAAATGGTGGTCACTCTTTCCCAAAGCTGAAGATTCAACCTCAGTCTTTTTTTGACCAGACCAACAGTCATAAAACAACAACCCAAAGATCATCAGTTTACTATTATAGAAGACTAGAGAAACTAGAAAATAATCAGAAAAGAGAAGCTGGAACCATACAATTTGGACATTTTCTTCTTAAAAATGACTCTTGTAGTTTTCTGTAGACAACAGGTTACATCGTGTGTGTGTGAGATGATAAAGCTGTTAAATGTAGTTCATTAAAAATAATATTAATTATTGTGTGTGTTACAATTCACTTGTGCAACTTCATTGGGGAGTTGGAGCTCATTTGATGCCTTCTTTTACACAACTTAACGCTGCTTGACTCCGTGTGTGTGTGTGTGTGTGTATCTGTGTGTCTGTGGTGTGTGTGTGTGTGTGTGTGTGTCTGCGGGGTGAGGTTTTTGCAGGGCCCTGGTTGATCCTGCATCATTAACCTGACTGCAGACGAAGCCTACTTATGTCTCTTTTCCCCCTCCCCATCCGCACTCTCACTCACTCACTCACTCACACACACATGCATACTTACACAGCACACAGTATGTGTCAACAGAGACTGAGGGAGTCCTGTGCACACACAAACACACACACACACACACACACACACACACACACACACACACACACACACACACAGGGGAGAAAAGAGGAAATACGAGAGGTGAGGCGAAGGAGGGGATGCGGAGAAAGGAGAATGGAGAATAGATTTATGAAATGAAACATTCCAAACAGCACTATCTGCCTGCTGTGAGAAACACCTTTCATAAATCACCACACAGCGGCGAAAAATAGAGCATTTGGCTGCGCACTTTTGTGTGTATGAGTGTGTGTATGCATTTGTGTGCATGTGTGAGAGAAAGAGTGTGAGAATCTTTTATTCCTGTCACTGCACTCAGTAAAAACTATAGTGGAAGGAAGTGTTGCAGGTGTGTACGTGTATATCAGTGTGTGTGAGTGTGTGTGCGGTTGTTTGTTAGATGCTGCCCTCCCACAGGGTATCTTTACACATAGTGTGATATAAAAAGAGACAGATAGGGTTAGAGAACGAAAACCAAAAAAGAAAAGGGGGGTAGCTCAGGGGAAATGCGTGCGTGCGTGCGTGTGTGTGTGTGTGTGTGTGTCAGCGAGCAAGAGAGATAGAGAGACACAGAGAAAGGGAAAGATAGAGAAGGAATGAGTAGGAAGGCAGGAAGATGAAAGGATGATGGACTGAGTTTTTTCCTCAGGTGAGTTGTTCTGTAAGTGGAGCGCTGATCTGCCCCTATCCTGTCACTGGGAGGAGCGCTGGGGCGACTGAGCTGATAATTCTCACACACACACACTCAAGCGTGCAGAGCTATTCGGATTCAACAGTGGAGCCAGTGAACTCTTCACCCAGCTGTTGAACACATTGAGAGCTTATTAAGTCTCTTTGCCAAACCATAGAAAGGCCAAGAATGTAATTTGCCAGTCACACACTAGTTTCACAGTCTGTCTCTCTACCACATCCAGCGCCCATCCAGCATCCTTAAGGCCTCTGAATGCAACAATTAGTGCTCAGAGACAAGGCCGGGTTGGAGGGGGGAAGGCGATTTAGCAGAGGAACGTGTTGTCACGGACAAAGGAATATGAGAGACAGCGGGTCGAGGGGTGCTCAGGTTTCAGATCCTCCACAAGAAGCTGGAGGAGACACGGGACACTTTTATGAGTCTGATAATGAAAAGCAATCAGAGGGGGGTTGTGTGAACAAAGAGAGAAGATGGAGCATGTGTTCAACTAATTTAATGAAGCTCTTTTGCTAATTGCTGAGAACAGGAATAAGTGATATAAGAAGCTTGTGGACTGGGAGCGTAACACTGGCGATTATTTAGTCATTTAACCTGCTGGTTTTGGTGAATAGGCTTCAGGCTGACATTTTAATTTGTTATTTTACAAGTGGAAATTACCTAAAATGAGTGAGTTGGGGGGGGGGGTAAGAATTATAAAGTCACAGTTAATACTGCGTGTCTGTCTTTGCAGTGTAACTAACTCTGTTGTACTTTATTGTGTGACTTCAGCAAATAGCGGGAGCTGGTCTGCAGCGTTTTAGACAGAGGGCGGTAATGTAGCATGCAGCTGAATTAAAGGGGTTGGTATTTAATTGCGGACCCACAGATGGCCTCATACATCTCTGGATCATTTAAAGGGGCGGTGGGCTGAGTAATGTGTGTGTGACACGTCGCTGTGTTTTATAAGAGAGTTCCTATTACAGAGAGACTGCTCTATAAAGAGATGGCAGTGGGGGAGGTGTGGTTAAAGATGGGCAACAGCCTCCATTTAAACTGAATCAGTGTTAACATACCGGCTTGTTAAAGACATCAGTGGTGTTTTTGTAAAACCAAGAACTACTGTAAGATATGGCAATGATTTCAAATGTAAAATCAGGGATCCGTATGTGTGTCACTAAGGAACTTAGTGTAGATTGACCAGATGGTGGTGCTGTAACAGCAAACTTTACATTTTGGTGTAAACTTTTTAGAAAGAAATCTGTTTTTTTACTGCTCATCTTACAAATTCTGAGCAATGAACTACAACTGCCACCTACAGAAGTTCTCAGATGATACGGCCATCATCGGGTGTGTATGAGATGGGAACGACCAGGAGTACAGGGGGGTCATCAATGACTTTGTCAGCTGGTGTGAGACCAATGCTCCAGCAAGACAAAGGAGATGGTTGTGGACTTCAGGAGGAAGTCGCCCCCCACCACACCGGTGAGCATCCAGGGAAAAGACATTGAGACAGTGGACTCTTACAAGTACCTGGGTGTTCACCTGAACGACAAACTGGAATGGACCACAAACATTAACGTCCTGTACAAGAAGGGTGAATAGTCGACTTCACCTGCTGAGGAGACTAAGGTCCTTTGGAGTGTGCAGGACCCGGTAAAGACCTTCTACGACTCCGTCGTAGCATCTGCCCTGTTCTATGCAGTGGTCTGCTGGAGGGGTGGATGCACAGACAGAAGGAAAATTGACAAACTGGTGCGGAGGTCGAGCGCTGTACTGGGATGTCCTCTGGAGTCGGTGGTGGTGGTGGGAGAGAGGAGGATGTTGGCAAAGCTGACATCCATCATGGACAACCCCCATCACCCTCTGCATGCGGTGATGGGTGCGCTGAGCAGCTCCTTCAGCCAGAGACTCAAACACCCTCGCTGCAAGAAGGAGTGCTTCCGCAGATCATTCATCCTGACAGCAATAAGACTTTATAACATAACATAAACATAAATCTCACTGTAGTCACTTTTCCTCCACTTGTCACTTTACTCTACACACACATTCTGCACCTTAAGTATGCATTAGCTATGTATGTGTACATGTGTGCATGTGCGTGGATATGTAAATATGTGTGTATGTCTATGTATGTAGGTATGTACGTGCATGTATGTATGTATGTATGTATGCTTTGCTTATGCATACTTTTTTTCTTGCTATTTATAAGTATTTTTTTTCCATTCTTATGTCCATAATGCACACTGTGTATGCTGATCAACAAATTCTAAAAATTTTGTACATAGTGTTGTGTATTTTTATCTTTTATAGCTTTTATTTTCTTTAGCTTTTATTTTCTTTTTCTTTACTCTGTACGCTGCAGTAACAAGCAAATTTCCCCCTTGTGGGATCAATAAAGTCATATCTTATCTTATCTCTCTCGAATAATTATTCAAATTATAGCATTTGGCTCTCTACAATGTTTCTTATGTATAGGAATTAGTGAAAATATATTTCAAAACTGGGTTTAATAACAAGGAAATAGTTGTTCTTTTAGCACAAACATAGGGTGATAAGTTTTAAGTGTTCTCTAGTGCTTGTTATGGATCAAGTTTTTTTTTGCATGAGCCACAACGTGTGTTTAGATTCTCATTCATCCAGGTCATTGTAGTGTCAAAGGAGTTACTTGTAAGCAAATGGGCTTCTTCTTGTAGCCTGAAGATGTTTCACCTTTTATCCAAAAGGCTTCTTCAGTTCTGGCCTGATGCTGGAAAAACTGGGTGAAACTGTACACAACACTCTCATAATAATGGTCGCAAAAGTCACACTTCAAGGTGTGAAGTGGAATGGCAGTCATGGTTACATGATCCAGAGAATGAGTCCTGCTCTGATGGTGAAGAGCAGTTAAACTCCCTGGGATGAGATCTCAAAGCAGGATGGTATGTAGGAGATAGATTATGATGTAACCCACCTCCTCTGTTCAAAGTTGGTTTTTATAAATGGACATAGATGGCCTCCTTCACTCCCCTCTCAAAACACCTCCCCTCCTTGTCTAAGATGTGTATGCCCGTGTCTTTAAAGGAGTGTCCCTTTTCCTTTAGATGCAGATGTACTGCTGAGTCCTGTCCTGATGTGGTGGCTCTCCTGTGTTGTGCCATGCGTTTGTGCAGTAGTTATTTGGTTTCTCCAATATATATATATATATATATATATATATATGGGCACTCTTCACTGCATTGTACAGCATAAACCACATTGTTGAGGTTTTTTTTGGAGTTTTGTCCTTGGGGTGTGCCAGTCTCTGTCTGAGGGTGTTGCCAGGCTTGAAATAAACAGGAATGTTGTGTTTGCTGAAGATTCTTCTCAGTTTTTCAGAGAGACCAAATACATATGGTACTACTACAAGTTTCCTTCTGTTGTTTTGCTTTTTGTCAGTCTGTGTTTTGGTTTCCTTCTGTCTTCTATCCATCTTTGTGAATGCCCACAATTTCTAAGTGCCTGTTTGATGTGTGTGTGTCCCTTCTCTTTCCCTTCTGCTTTGGAGGGGATGCTGTCTGCCCGGTGTTGAAGGGTTCTAATGACGCCCACTTTGTGTTACAGTGGGTGATGAGAGTCAAAGAGTAGATATTGGTCAGTGTGTGGGTTTTCTGTAGACCTCTGTGCTGAGACCCTCACCTTCTTTTTTTGGCAAGGACTTCACAATCCAGAAAATGTAGTTTTCTGTTTTTGGAGTCCTCCCTGGTAAACTCGATGTAGGTTGACTGAGTTTATGTGTTTTGTGAAGGCTTCAACTTCCTGGCTTTTTATTTTACAGAATGTATCATCCACATATCTAAAACAGTAGCTAGGTGTTGCTCCTTTGAATAAGGTCAGTGCTTGGTTCTCCACTTCCTCCATGTAGAGGTTCACCACAAGGGGGAAGACTGGAGAGCCCATGGCACAGCCATGTTTCTGCCTGTAGAATTTACCATTGTACTTGAAGTAGGTGGTGGTGAGGCAAAGTTCCAAGAGGGAGCAAATCTTATCTGGGATGAGGTTGGTTCGCATGTGCAGCCCTTTGTCCTGTTGTAGTCTGTTCCTAACAGCCTCTACTGCTTCTGTTGTGGGGATGCATGTGAACAAGGATGTGACATCGTATAAGACCATGGTTTCATCTTGGTCCAGTTTTAGTTGGTTGTTCTTGTCTGTGAAGTCCTTGGAGTTCTGGATGTGATGTGAGCCACAACAGCATTTGTCAGTCAGAGGATATTTCATTCAGTTTTACTGTAGTGTTCGATCACTGTGGATGAGGCTTAAATTTAATTGCACATCTCCTGCACACTTTGCACTATTCCAACTGGATTTAGAACATGCAGATCTGCCGTCTGAGTGAACATGAAGTGTTTGGTAGCTTTGGCCAATAGGTGGTGATGCAGCATTTACTCTATGAGTTTCCTTCATATATCTGGAAAAGCGTTCATCCGATCAACTTCACACTTGGTGGCTGTGTAGCTGAGGACCTGAGGGAGTGTGGTGTTGAGTGTGAAGTCGGATGGTTGAGCGATTCTTGACATCGCTGTGAGCAGCTTTACCATGGCTGGAATTGGCCTGCACTGAACTAGTATATTTAAAGAAATTAAATTAATAGAGCCACAATATAAAGTCAAAAAATCCTTTAACACATTTGTATTTGACTGGTCTTTCAAACTCTTTTCTCAGAGACAAGCAAAAAGAATGTAAAGCAAATTGAGAATCTATGAGTATGACTAGAGAAGCAGGGAAACAAGAGGAAGAGGTTTGATCATGGGAATGAAAACGAAATGAACAAGAGGGAGAAGCTGCAAGAGGAGATGAGGCCGGGGATGGAGGGAGATAGAGATGGTTAAGGAGAAATGAAGTGAGGGATATGTCGAGGGGTGCATGTTGGTGCTGGAGTCCCAGCTGTTATCTCCCCGGGGTTCAAACAGCTGCCATGCACTGTAATAACACAAGTACACACCGTGCTTTGTTCTCCTTCGCTGTATCCACCTCCTTTTTATCCTTACTTTCCCCTTTTTTTCTTTTAACCTCATATTGGCTACAGCGTCTTCTGTGCATTTCTAACCACATTTCTCTCCTCCTCCTCTGCTCCCTCACTCTTTCAGATAGATAGGGAAGGAAAGCGGGAACGATGGTGAGGAAGGGTGAAGGAAAGAGAAAAGAGGAAGCAGGAGGACGACGCTTTCATGTGTCCGCATCCTCCGGTCTGCATAGTCCAGATTACATTCCCTCTCTTTGGCAAGACAGCTTTTCCAATTTTTCCCAGACTGAGGGAAGACAGGTTGAGAAGAAGCAGCTGGTTAACTGCATTAACTCATTTCGGCCTCCTCAATACGTCTGGTAGTTTAATCCCCCTCTGTTGACATGGCAGGAGCAGCAGTGTGCGGTGGTTGATAGGGAAGTCCTCCTGCCGCTCCGGAAGACACTCGCCCTCCCATCTTCCCCTCCTCACGCTCCTCTTTCCTTTTCCTCTGGCTTTAAATAGCTCAGGGTCACCAGATTCCAACTGCAACTCCAAAGTACAACACAATTAAACAAGGAGAGAATTAAAGTAGTGGTGGACGGAGCTCGTTTTAGTCCAACATTGTTGATTTTTGGAACAGAATCTGGTTTGTGACCCTGCCCTCATCTTGCGAATAAAAAGCAGAGCCTTACCTGCCCAACAAAAATGCTGCAACAAGAGCGATTTACTGGTCCAACAAAATCCTTTTTTTGACCTTTTCAGCTGGTTGGCTCTTTAGGGTCCATGCTCCTCACTTTTTGCAGTAATCTGAATGCTATATTTTGGTCATAGCAGTGGTTCAGCCTTTTCAGGCTGATGATACAGCCAATCAATCCTACTGGTCAAAAGTTTTGATTAGTTGGAGGTAAATTTGCCCCCCTAATCCAGAGATGTCAAATTTATTTAAGTTCATGGGCCACATACAGATAAGTTCGAGCTAATGTGGACTGGACCTGTAAACATGATCCATTATCAATTTATAAAGCTAGGATCATCTGTGTTTGTTGGATCAACCTCAATATAGCTGCACATGGCTCGATGATGTATATCCTTTTTTCTGGAGTTTTTGGGATAGAAATAAAAACATCATCATGATCATTAAAAGTTAAAATCCCATGGGTGCACTGCAGTGGTATAGGGGAAGCGTTTGAGGCCCGGCCAAAGCTTTACTTCACTGCAAGTCTGTCCTATCATATCATTTGTGGCTGCAGTATAAAGTTAGTATAGCTAAGACATTAGCCAATTTAGCTGCTACTTTATTCCTTGTGCTTACACAGGTCTCTATAACCTAACAAAACAGAATCTGGGCTTAAACCAATTTATTTACAAACAAATAGTAACATGCCCAGGTTGTTACACTATACAGGAAAAAGTACAAAAGATGTTTATCATAAGTCATACGGGTTCTTTCAACAGAACTTTAAAACTGATAAGTAGATTGAGATCTGATCTTTCAACATGAATTGTAATCTCCTTATCTTAGTGTATGTCCATTTGTTTATTAAGACAATGTAAGTCCAAAACACCCTCATTTGGCCTAAAAAAATGTACTTAAGCTTCCACTTTTCTATAGGAATAGATACTTCCTATAGGCACTGCAATAGTAATAATAATCTTCTAATAAACTTTAATGTTTTATTTTTGTTTAGCCATTATATCCTTTTTCTTTACAAGTGCAGTTCCCATAGATAGTATGTATATAAAAAAGTGGAAGCTTTTGGATTGATTTATATTTTTCAGTATATTGTGAGATCTGGTGTTTTTTTGTTTTTTTTAACATCATACATTGTATTATCATTGTATAATGATACATAAATAAATGTTATAACAAATGGTACATAGCAATTTCACATTCTTCAAAGAGGAGAAAGAACAGATGTTCTGCAGAAAAGGGGGAGCAGCTGGGACAGAGGCAGGTAGACCAGGTTCATAGGTGCGTGCGTGCTCCACCTTGTTGGTATTGGGGGGATGGAGGTGTTGTTGTAGGGTGGAGATCAGGAGGGATGCGGGGGGGATCAGGACTGGACCAGGAGGAGGGGGAAGAGAAGAGTGATTATGGTGGGTCCTGGCTGCCAGGACTGATAAATGACTAATCAGGAGAACAGAGCCTGAGGTCCCTCACAGGACCAGGGCTACCACTGGCTTATCTCTCTCTCACACACACACACACACACACACACACCTACAAAACATGCTGTGCACATGCGGCTGTACGCACTTGGACACAAAAGAGGAGAGCATAAGAGAAAAGAGAAGAGAGGGACGGCTGGAATCCATAGCTGCCTCTCTGGCTCTGAGAGCAGTTATAGATCCAGCACCTCCTCCCCCTCACCTGTCTCACCTATCTGACTCCCTGCTCCATGTCTAATAGTCTGCCAGCACCGGGACAAAGAGCAGGTCACACAACCCCAACACACTGACACATGCTGCTTCAAACTCACGGCTCATGACCACCAAAAAACAGGAAATTTCCTTGGATTTAAATATGTCAGCTATAGACGAGCAGGAGAAACAGAAAGTCGGAAAAAAAACAGTTTGTCTGGTTAGTTAAATCCAATCTGGCTTCATTCCAAGCTAATGATCAGGAAGGGATGGGAACAGGGAGCATTATTGAGAGTGAGGAGCAAGTGGCAGCGATGGGGGAATAAGAGCGTCTTTGTGCGCCATGCTCCATTGAATCACAGCAGCCATGTGATCCCGGTGTGATGCTGCTAATAGTGACACCAGCGGGGTCGCGAGCAAGAGCGAGACAGTCGGGGAGGAGGGGGGGTGTGGGAGAGGAGAGGGGAGGGGACGGCAGTTAGTTAGATGGCAGTGAAAAAGAGGTTCTAATACTACAAAACAAAAGAATTACGGATATCCGTAATGTACCACCACAATGTGGAACATCTTACCAGGTAAAATCACTAATGCAAGTTTTAAAAAACTGCTAAGAGACTTTTAATTTAATAAGAACAATCCACATGAAAATTAAATAAGCTACACATACTTGGGAATATGATTTTCTAGAGTGATTGATTTCATGGACTTTACCAGAGGCGTTATTTGGTTGTCTATAGCAATCATCATACCTTGACTGTAGTAGACACATTTTTTAATTTTTTATTAAGGCTGTTAAAGTTATCTTACTTTTTCTTCTCATATTACTCAGTATTACTAAATCTAATATTCAGGATGATGACTTTAGTTTGTTTGGTTTGTTTTTGCCATATTTCTTTGCTTGAAGTTATTACTGAGACAATTTCTCATTTTGCCAATAACAATAATCAGACTTTTGTCTAAAGCATGTCTGTTTATGATTATTATTACTAGTGCAGTACAAGAAGGTGCCAGGTTGGGCTGGGAGGTTCCTGTATGAATTTTGCAAAGAACAACATTAATACAGTTATTGCAAGAAATAGGCTACAACTATGTGAAAGTTCAGATCTCAGTCTACATAGCAGTTTTGAAATTATGTTGATAGTCAAAGTAAAAGCAGACTTATGATAAATGTCTTACTTAGTACTTTTTCCTGTATAGTGTAACAACATAGGCATGCTACTGTTATAAACGAATGGGTTTAGACCCAGATTCTGTTCTTTTAGGTGATAGTGCTGGGATTTCCCTATGGTCTGTGAACATGAGGAATAAAGTAGCAGCTAAATTGGCTTAAATTGTGGTTTTGAGAGCAATAGAAATCTTTACAACTAAATAACAGGGAAGCAACATGAGGAGGAGCCAGGATACAGAGCTTTAGACAAGTGCTAAAGTAAAGTAAAGTGCTGCTGTAAAAAAGCTATGTTACATGTAAGTTTAGGGATTTAAACTTTTTCTCTTTTCATTGTAGATGATTGTTTGGGGCGTAGATGCTCTTATTAGTTCCTGTATACAGTAGCCAGGCAGGAAGTGATGGGAGAGAGCACAGGAATGCTGTGGCCAGGACTCAAATCCAAAGTCTGCGGCTTAAGAGACAAGCACTCTACTCCTACA
Source organism: Eupleurogrammus muticus (assembly GCA_036785175.1). Taxonomy (NCBI): domain Eukaryota; kingdom Metazoa; phylum Chordata; class Actinopteri; order Scombriformes; family Trichiuridae; genus Eupleurogrammus; species Eupleurogrammus muticus. The sequence goes on along the minus strand of JAYKQN010000037.1, from coordinate 191,965 downwards.
CCATTACTTTTATTGATAGTAATAAATTATTGAATGTTTTTGAATGGAACACTATCGTGCCATGCACATCTTTATCCAAAAGCTGAGATTGATCTGACAAAGTCAGAGAGCAACACAAATTTACATTCTTATCATATGTTTTTAATTTAATGATTAAGACAGCTACATAGATCTATAGTGTCCTTTATGTCCTTTTTTGTTTTGTCATTAAAATGTAAGTAATTAGACTTGTAATTTGTCATGTTTTACTTGAAGTAAGTGGACCCCCGAAAGAGTGGATTCCACTTTCAGGCAGCTAATGGGATCTGAATAAAGAATATACAGTGAGAACAGAGGAGGATGGATAGGACAGGGTTTCTGAGGGATCCTCTGCAAGGACAGCCAAGCTAGTACGTCCGTCCCCTTGTCGCTTTATGTCCAGACATGTCCCCGGACGTGAAGAGTCAGTGGCCAACTTACCTCTGTAGCTTATACACACCTGAACACCTGTGTGTGAGAGTTAGACATTAACCAACACATGCGAGGTGTTCTCTGTCCCTTTGGGGCTGAAGGACAGGGAGGGGAGTTTTCAAGGTGTTATATATATATATATATATTTCTATGTCGATAATGCATACTGTGTATGCGGATCATCAACAAATTCTGGGAATTTGTACATTGTGTTGTGTGTTTTTTTTATTTTTATTTCTTTATAGTTTTTTTATCTTCAGCTTTATTTTCTTCTCTTTATGTGTAACGCTGCAGTAACACACAAATTTCCCCATTGTGGGATCAATAAAGCTTTATCTTATCTTATCTTATCTTATCTTATCTTATCTTATATATATATATCTTCACTCCTCTTGCTCCATGTTGAGCAGCAGATAAAGATGGAATCCTACCGGGCTAATTCGTGTTTCACACCCAATCTATGTGCACGTCGCTCCAGCGGCGGCGAGTCATAACATGGGCAGTGTTGATTTAAGCCTCCACTGCTCTCTGGCTGTCACTCCCGACTAATGGCAAGCCGCATTGAAGCTCAACTCACTGTCTCCACCAATCACGGCCGGAGGCCATGTGGCCCCTGTGATGTGGCTCCCATGGACGTTGGTGTCCGCGGTGATAAGGCCTCGCAGACGAGCGATCTGATTGGATTAGCGGGGCCTTTGAACAGGCCCTGACTGGCTGTTTGCTGGCAGGATGCAAATGAGGCTTCTTAAGAGGGAAGCTGAAATGTGACCCTTATTGGACCTGGCAGAGGGGCCGGGGGGTGGTGCGGACTCTCAGAGCTGAATTGTGGGAAGTGAAGAGGTAAAAGTGCATCAGTTGTCTCCTGTCTCCGTCTGGCTGAGCATCTCTGTGGTGCCACTGTCCCGCTGTGTCTCAGCCTTCTGGCAAACACTTAACCTCCAGGCCTGGCAGCATGTGCTGGTCTGATCAGACCAAGCCTGATCAGAACAGAAACCGCTGAGGTCCAAACCACCGGTTTTGAAATATAACGAAGGATATTGTTGAATTGTCTGCACTTCCTTCTCTGTTCTAATCTACTGTTTCCATCCAGTATGAAGCGGAGCAATCCTCTGTTTTTTTTCTCAGAGGTGTTTTCCCCTTTTCCTTTAAAGGTTTTTGATGTCAGTTTCTAAGGCAAGGGTGTCAAATTTGTGGCTTGAGGGCCAGAAATGGTCCTCAGGTGTGAAAAAGTGGACACAGAATTTTGGATTTTCTAAGAAAAAATGGCCAGTTCACAGAAAAGTGACGTTTCGGTGCATGTTGTATTTACAGTAGCTTTCAGAGTTCAAGTCAAAGTCAAAGTCAAAGTCAATTTTATTGTCAATTTCTTCACATGTACTTGACATACAAAGGAATCGAAATTGCGTTTCTCACTATCCTATGCGTTTACATGTACAACAACATCAAAGTGCAGGTGCGCAAGACGAGACAATCCTAAACTACGATACAACAACAACGGTAAAGTGCTAAACTAAAACTAGAAACAAACAAACATGTATTACAGGACAAGACATAAGTAGTGCGGAGTGGAAGGACAAGTTCAACAGGATAAAACAAAACAAAACAAGACAGTACTGATTGTCCCAGTTATGTGCATTATGAGGTAGTTGTTGTAATGTAATGTAATGGGGGGGGGGCAGTCCAGTGACCTAGGTCTAGGAATATATTATATAACAAATATATTAATTCTTTTTATTAATTGCACTTTTTTTCTGAAAACATTTTTGTAAATGTCTTCATGAGAGTAAATAAGTGATAGCTTATTGGGGCAAATCTGTGATTTGTGATTTTCCTCTGTATAAATATTGAATTCACTTAACTTGCTATACAACATATGTGCAGTAGGTCTGTGATTGCAGTCTTCAGGTTAAGATACTTGCACATGTCAACAACATCAACAACACGAATCCAGCTGTGAACCTTTATTAACCACATGGTATACATGCAGGCTTTTAGAGTGTAAGTAAAGGTTGTAAATGTCTTTGAAGAGAATGGAGCCTTACAGAACAAACATTTCGGAATTTTTCAAATCAGTCCAGCTAAAGTTCCTGTTTTCTCAAACTGGAGCAGAAATGGCAGCACTGCTTCTTCTGCTCTGGTAAAATAATAGAATAAGATGAAATTTTATGTATAAAGCGCTTTTTAAAATATTCTTTTACACAATTTACAAAAAATGCAATAAAAGAAATAATAAAATAATAATACAAAAAGCTGGACACAAAAAGGAATGCAGACAAAAATATGGAAATTACATGATAAAAATATAAACAATAAAAGCTATTTTAAAAGATGGGTTTAGGTTATTGAGTTTAAACTAGAACAGGTTGGTGAAGTCACAAATGTGTTTGGGAGTTCAGATGTCCAGAAGGTTCTGTCATCTCAGGATCTACTTACAGAGGCAGAGACACAGCTTCATAAACTTTTGTCGAAAAAACTTTATCTGTTCATTTGTGTTTTACAACCTGCTACAAATATTCTGCATCTTTCTGTTTTTCCTGTTGATGCTAGTTTTTTCTGTACTTTAGCTAATGACGATTTGGTAGCCAATTAATATTGTAATAAATCAATTTGTTGTCGGTTTATAAAATGGTGTAAAATGTTGATTACTGTTTACCAGCAACAAAGGACTATTTTGATAGTCAATTTGATAGTCAAAATCTATAGATTTATAGATTATTGAAGATAGATTATTGAAACTATTAATCAAATAACAGTAAAATGACAATCAGTGTTCCCAAAGCTGAAGATTCAACAATATATAATCAGAGAAGAGAAGCTGGAACCAGACATTTTGGACATTTTCTTCCTAAAAATGACTCAAATAAATGTATAAATTATCAAAATAAATGGCAATTAATGTAAAAGTTGGCACCCTAATAAATTAATCAATGCTGGTCTAATCTATAAACTATCATTCTTAAGTAATTTCCCCTTCAATATCCTCAATATATAAGAACATCAATAAATACAAGTACGGTATATTGATTGTTGTGGAAGTTTTCATTGATTCAGATCATTAAATTACAGTTACAGCAACTAGTAATAGTAAGAATGAATAATGTTGGTAAGATAAACTCAATTGATAGTTATATACATTTGAGATACATCCAGAAAACAAGGTTGTTTTGGTGGGGGTGTCGGAGGCTGGTGCCTGCATCCAGTTTTAAGAGAAGGTCCCACCGTTAAAGGTATCAGAGGCAGCATGGCCCTTCACTCAACCCCCCTCCTTTCCCCGGGGGGGTTTTATCTGCCCATTTCCTCCTCCCACTCAGAGCCCCCGAGACGCCTTAATGGCACCATGTTCCCTGTCAGTCAGATATTTAAATGGAAACCGACCATGAAAGTATGGCTGCTCAGGGCTGGCTCGTGGTGCCACGTCCTTGCTCTCAGCAGCCAGAGTCAAACGCTAAGGCCCGAACCCCAGCCCCAGAGCTCCAGACAGGCCCAGGGAGGGGGAGGCAGCCTCAATCTGCAAGTTTAATATCCCCCATCAGGATTTAAACCTGTTTACCTTGCAGATTTGATCAAGGATACTGATGCAAATGGAGCAAAGGCTCCTTGCTCTGGCAACCTTCTGTCCAGAGGTTCATTGATTCATGCTAAATGGGTTCAAGCATCATTCTTAATCACTCACTTCACTCAATTGATATTGTCCTAAACACAAAAGAATATTGGGTTCTCGGCATCTGTAACAATAACAACAACAACAATCTGTATGCTGTCGTCGTTGTTGTGGTGTGTGTTTGTGCGTCTGCTTGTTGTGCCGTCGCCGTCATCGTCCTGCACAGTTATAATCATTGCAGTGACAACTGACAGCTGCAGGTGGTCTAACCAACCCTCACCAGACAACCTAATTTAACCCACTCATAAATCTCTGTGCCCAGTTGGCCATTTTAGCTGTTTGGCACAGGGCACAGTAAATTCACCCTAATTAGATCCTCCCTCTACTCCTCCCACTCTCTCCTCCCGCTTCCTCCCTCCCCCGCTTTCTCCCCTGCTCATTGGTACATATGCTCGTACACCTGGTCGACATCGTTACCTGTTTACAAATGACCAGGCAGGTTCTGCTGGCTTCAGCATCCGCTCCAGCGGCAGCACTGAATCTCTCCCTTGCTCTCTAACCTCCCCTGTGTCATAATTAGACCTCAGAGCTCATGTTTGTTTAATATTATAATCTAGTACACCTGCACCTCTCTCTCTCTCTCTCTCTCTCTCTCTCTGTGGTGCTGAGGTGTTCCGCCGTCACACCTACAGCCCCCCACCCCCCACCCTGACCTACACTCATAGATTTTTAGAAATTGCCGTTATGTATTTTGTTTTCATATTTTTCTCAAAAGTGGCATTGAAAGGGCAACAGCTCACCCTTCTTGTTGCTGTTCCTCTAAAAGGTAAAAGTGTGTGTGTGTGTGTGTGTGTGTGTGTCAGGGGTGTCACTGTTAGGCCTAATGTTCTCTAGCAGGATGCCAGCCTGAAGATTTATGCCACAAATTAGTCAAATGTGATCAAACAGCAACCCAGTTAATCATGCAGGACCCGCGTTTGTCCTCGCTTTATCTGCAGGCATAATTATAGACACCCATTCCTGTGACAGGCCGGCGGAAGGCCCCTGCGGAGCGATATTGGGGGACCGCCACGCAGTGTTGTCATGGTGATGAATGTCTTCGGGGTGCGGAGAGTGTTTTAAACATGTATATACTTAACAGCCCCCTGCGCAGAGGACCCACCCTGGCAGAACCCGGGTCTGGACTATAATTCGGGATGGAAAGTTAACGGCAAAACAGGGCCGGGTCCTCCCCACCGCAAAGCCGCCACAAAGCCCCCGCAATTAGGAAGAGGCGTCACAGTAAAGTCCAATTCATCATACCGCTTCCAATTCATTATGTGTTAAGTATTGACTGGTTATAAAGTGAAGAGCTATCACTCATCCGCTTCCATTTCAGCTGTGGCGGCGATGGCGGCAGCGCACAAACGCAGGAATGTGGGAATGATCTGGCGTGGTGGTCTTCTGTTATTCCAGCCCATCACCATGTGCCAAGCCGGGAAAGAGATCCGGAGATGTGTGCTGCAGTTTGTGATTGGAGTGGATCCACTCTCTTCTCCTCTGACACCCATTTTAAACACTCGTTTATGCAGCGCTTTTAATATCAATAAGAGAAGCAGGCAGGCAGGCAGGCGGACAGGCAGCAGTTCCTTACACACGCACACACACACACACACACACACACACACACACACACACAGTGACACACACTGGCTGGAAATCAGCAGCCTCCATCTCCCTGCTATGACAGGGTGTGGTAATTATGTCTCTGTGAGAGTGTGTGTGCTGTTTGCTGGGTGAAAAATGATAATGGGGAGATTTTTAAGTGCCATATCTCCCGCACGGGTAATGAAAAGTACTTTTAATCCAGTTCGGAGGAAACGGAGGGGTGGTGGAGGAGTGGAGGAGAAGTGACTGGGGGGGAGGAGAAGGGTCTGTTGTGATGGAAGGAGAAGAGAAGGAGGAGGAGGAATAAAAGGCTCTGAGGGGTGGAGGGACCTGATAGAAGAGGGAGATGGAGATGGGGAGAGGAGTTTCAAGGAAATGCAGTGGCTAGATTGAGAATGTGTGTGTGTGTGTGTGTGTGTGTGTGTGTGTGTGTCTGTGTGTGTGTGTGTGTGTGTGTGTGTGTGTGTGTGTGTGTGTGTGTGTGTGTGTGTGTGTGTGTGTGTGTGTGTGACAGGGGGCTTGTGTTGTTGTGCCAAAGGAATGCCTAAGCCTTGGCACGAAGCTTGAGCTCAGCAATTAGAATAATTAAGAGGGACTGACAAGCTTTTAGAGTCGCTCCCACTTCCCCTCTTTCTCTCCTAACATCTCTTATCCCTTCTCTCTCTCTCTCTCTCTCTCTCTCTCTCTCTCTCTCTCTCTCTCTCTCTCTCTCTCTCTCCCAGCCCAGCTGTAAATGTGGAGTGTGTCAGACAACGTTATGTCGGTTGTGTCAGGTTAACAGACACATGCATTTGTTAGAAATCTGCAGGCGTCAGGAAAAAAAAGAGGAGGACCCTGTTCATTCTCTCACACGCATACCCATTAATATACACGCATACACACATAAGCTCTCTGTAACTCCTTGTGTCTGACATTCCTGCTGTGGAAATCTATTTTTTAAAAACACAGTTTACTAATATCACCCTGGGGTGATGATCACATTCATACCTTGACTGAAAGAAGGGTGTGTGTGTGTGTGTGAGAGAGAGAGAGAGACAGAGAGAGAGAGAGAGAGAAAGAGAGAGAGAGAGAGAGAAAGAGAGATTTCACTAATGACTTCACACCCCATTAGCTCCTTTGCTTGATATGTCACACATCATTATGTACTAAGATCAGCAGTGCATGAACTTGGAAAACCATGCTGGTATAAAGTATGTTTTCAGTTTTCAAAGGGGATTGAGCTGTTGAACCAACTTTGGGCGACAACCATCTCCTCAAAGGTCCACAGAGAACTTCTGATTCACTACAAGTAGACTTTTTATGTAACCCTTAACTTTAGATTTTCCTCTATTGTTGGCTAATAGAAGAATTTTACACATTTTTGAATCTATAAGTACAGTTTAGACATGTCTTTCACTTTCTTTGATCAGATTTCTTTGTTAAACATAGTCAGCATTTGAAAACTCGAGGTCATTTGATTTCGATGTCCAAATTCTCTAGTTTAAGCTTATGAAATCCTGAGGCTCAGTACAGTTAACGCGACACACAAAAATATCACAACATATTGCATAATCAAACTAGTTCTAGCCTCTTTAATGTTTCTGGATGTATCTAAAAAGTATATATTTGTAAATTGAGTTTATCTTTTCAATATTAATAAGTATTATTGGCACTAATCACAGCTGTAATCACAGCTGTAAATGACAAATGTATTTGTCATTTATTTTGATAAATGATACATTTATTTGAGTCATTTTTGAGAAGAAAATATCTAAATTTTCTTTGGTTCCATCTTGTCAAATCGGATTATTTTCTGGTTTCTTTATTCTTCTATAATAGTAAACTGATGATCTTTGGGTTGTGGTCAGTTGTTCTGGATCAAAATACATTTCAGGGTGAATTTTCAGCTTTGGGAAACAGTGATTGACATTTTACAGTTATTTGGTTAATAGTTTCAAAAATGGATGAGCATCCATAGTCCTTAGTTGCAGCTCTACTGCCTGCAAGTCATATACGTCATACTGTATTGTTCATTCACACCTTCAATCAGATCTGCTGGTGTTCGCTGGTGCTATATTTGTTCAGGTTGTGATCCTATATGTTTTAGATCAGTTTTTGGCCCAAACATGTACAGATTTATTAGTAAAGTATGAGAAAAATAAGTTCTACTAATCCTACATTTTTTTATGTAGCCTAAAGGAGACAGGAGTTAAAATGTCTGGTTTCAGAAAGAGGCTGAATGAAAGGCGGTTAAAAGCCCAGTATAAGATGAACAAGAAGTTACTGGTGACATTTGCAGACCTAGAAATGTTGAGAATTCTGTAGCTTCAGCTTATCCTGTTTGTGTATATATATATATATATATATATATATATATATATATATATATATATATATATAGTTGTAAGATAAAGATCATTAACAGTTAATTTAATATACTTGTGGGCGACCGACGTGGCCTCCCAACAAAAAGGCATCAGGGCAACCAGAAGAAGTGAAGACAGGAGACAGCAGAACTCAGTTTTAGTCAAAACAATGGGGTTTATTAACGGTGGTACATAAAAACAACACAACACAGCACATGCTCATGTTAGCATGATGGTCCACCTCTCAGCAGGTGGACCAAACAGCCAGTCCCACACGTCGCGTTTCCTGTGTGTCACCCAAAAACATGTCTGGGAAACATGTCTGGGAAACTCTCCCTCTTCCATTCAGTCCCCCCTTATAAACAGGTGAGAAGGGGAGGGGTCATTACCTTCTCACAATGCTGTATTAGATTATGTCCAAGATAACTCATCATTGTATCGCATTATTCTAATGGGAAGCTTAATATTTAGGCCCCTCTATAATTTAGGTCTAAATTATAGAGGGGTGACATGGTTGTGCAGTGGGTAGCGCTGCAAGAAGGTCACAGGTTCAAGTCCTTGAACTGGGACCCGTATGTGTAGAGTTTCATGTTCTCCCCAGTCTGCCTGGGGCTTTTCCAGCTTCCTTACCAGTCCAAAAACCTGTTGAGTTTGATTGGAGACTCTAAATTACCTGTAGGTGTGAGTGTGTGAGTGAATGATGTGTGTTCCAGGATAGGCTGCTTTCTGTCTGGATGTATCCCAGACAGCTTTTTTCCGTTTGAAGGGTTTTTAGGGTTTCCCCTTGTACAACATGAAGGTCTAAGGACATGGTTTGTTGTATATTAGTATGTATATTTTTCATAAAATGACGAAAAAAAAAATTGAACTAATTAATTAATTAAATAAATTCATATATTATGACCATAATATAGCACTTGCTTTCCAGCAAACAGTTTTATTGTCTGATAAAAAATAGATCCACACATTTATTATATTGAACGTGATTGATAATGTTGTTGTAGTCCTTATAATAGTGAACATATAATACCATATAATTACAAAACATTATACAAGTTAATTTTCCCCTCTTTAGACATCAAAGTGAGTGGGAGAGAATAATACTTTATTGCTGCTACAGGGCCAACTCACTGCTTTAGGACCATAAAAACAATACATCTTTATAAATAGAAAATGGGGACATATAGAGCTCTTTTAATAGTAGGTTGATTTCACTACTTATTTTTTGGCTGCATCTTTCTAGACTTGGATGGTACAAACGATTTCTGCATCTAATTGACTTATATTATTTTTTTTCTCTTAACACAAAATCAAGATAAAATATGAGATGTTTAAGAGCTCATTACTGCATGGGTCTCCATGTCTTTGGACGTGTCAGACTTTAGTCTTTTCAAAGTCTTCTCAAAGTCTTCTGCTGTATTATAAATTGGTCAAATGTATTTTATGTCTTCTTTACATGCGGTGCAGGAACCTCTGGCCCTATAATCACAGTAGACAGTAACTTTATATAACATTAATTATGTGCAATAAAGGATCTTTCACCTGCAATTACTCCAGATAAAAATTGGGACTAACCTTATTCTTCCTGTGACCCAAAGTTTGGCTCTGGACCCAGAATATGATCGAGGCCAGGTTGGTGAGAATCATCTGTATGCAGAATACCACCAAGCAAAAAATAAATGTCCTTGTCTGCACAGATACATTTCTCTCTGTTTAAATATGCTTAACATTTTATAATAAGAGCCTGATATACGGAGAGTTTATTTGTCTTCATAATTTACAAGATCTCTTGTGTGTGATTCATAGATCAATTACTCAAAGAGCCACCACTGTCCAAACATTTATTCCACAGTTGAAGCATGACTTTGTGTATAAATCCATAATAAAATTTTAAGTGTACTGTGTGTGTGTGTGTGTTTGTGTTTGTGTATTTGTATGTACACAATCCGCTATCACTGTGCACATGCTTGCACACGCCTGTGTGTTCGCGCAGCATATGTGATATGTTTTAATTCATGGTAAACAGACAGGCAGGTTAGTTTTATCAGTGTGTTTATCTTAATTCCCCTCAGTCTCTTTCAGTCGTGCCATCCATTACCTGTCTGAACACACACACACACACACACACACACACACACACACACACACACATGCAGTTACCTTGGCGTTTAAAATATGATGATACGAATGTGTGCGAGTCTGCGTGTGTTGCTCAGCACGTGTGACTAACTGCTGTGTCTTTGTCAGTCTCCAGTGATGCTTTGATGCTTGTGCTTGTGGAGAAGATGATGTTTTCATAGCGTCCGTGATGACCTTGGCTGTGTAAACGGGTTTGTAATGTAATCATTAGCGGAGGAGGAGAGGAGCTGCTCTGACAAGGAGCCATAAACAGGCTAATAGATGCACGCCATGCTAACAGGACACGTCACACACACACACACACACACACACACACACCCACACACAAACACACAGTACGTCGAGGTCAGGTGAGAGCTGCAACATGTAAATATGAGACTGTACATACGCTGGCTCTACATTACCCCCTGTGGGGAGAATGACAGCCTGTTTCAGAGGTGTGAACCTCTCACCACGCTGTTTGTCTGTAGGGTCACATCCTGCCCTCTGACCTCTGACCTGTGACCCCAGGCCGTCAGCCGGCAGACGCCAGCGCCAAGCTGACAGCTCCCAAAGCCTACTGACCCTGGAAAGAAAGAAGGAAGGAATAGGCAGAGCTTTGGCCGTGGACCTCTATCGGAGCGGGAGCAGCGTCCCACAGCAGAAAACAACGCATAGTGTATCTCATTGATGGAAAAAGCAAAGTGAGAAGAAACAAGAGCAGTGAAGGGATGTGAGGATTGAGGGAGGAGTTGAGGAATAGGACGGGAGGACAAACATGGCTGAACCTGGTTATAGTGGAGGTCACACGTTGCCTGAGGAGACAGGTGCCTCCAGATTAGCCTCCACATTAATGGCCTACACACACACACACACATGCACGCACGCACACACACACCGGTCTGGGAGAACTCTTGCAGTACACCACAGGGACGTAGAACTAGTGAGAACACAGCTCTGACTCTCATATCCTATTTATACATCCTTTCCTGTACATTACAATCCTATTTAGCTGGCCCTGCTTCCTACACAATCCTATTTATGGACTAGCGGTGCCCCCCCTCCGCTCTCCAATCTTATTTGTGTGCCCCCTTCTCCTGTATGCAGGTGCCATCTATCTAAACAGGGGCTGTTACTGGGTGTGTAAGCTGTGATTCAGGTGTGTGTGTGTGTGTGTGTGTTTCTGTGTATGTGTGTGTGTTTTTATTAAGCAGTTATTTGTGTGCTAATGTAACACTGAAATTGGAGTGTTTCGCCCAGGAATAAGACAAAAAACCTGTTTGTTAGACTCTCATGCCTGCAGTCATCAGTCAACTGTTCTGTGGTAGATTTTCTTTGTTCTCTAAGAGCTTGTTCACACCTCACACCTTCTCTGTTTGGTACAAATCAGACCATGATAAGTTTACTCCTTACAAACCTAAACAATCAAACCATGTTCCTGCTGAACCAATGCATACATGAGATCAGTCTACAGGAGCTGGTGCAGTAAACTAAACAGACAGTTTGTGTTGTGGGTTGAATACAGATGCGCTGAGGTGTTGCTTCCATCTACTTATCAAGCAATTCTTAGGCAAACTTGAAATTTATACTAGAGTGAAACTATGATGAGTCAGTCAGGTGTGTTTCTAACAACTGGTTCAGAATAGAGCTGCAACTGTCAATTATACAATTTATTATTAAAAAAATATCTGATTAGCTGTTTGGTTCATAAAATGGTATAAAATGTCAATCCCTTTTTGCCAAAGCTGAAGATTCAACATAAAATATCTTATGGGATTACTGGGAAAAGAGAAACAACAGAAACAGCTCAGTCATGACTTAAACTCATCATCTCACATCAACTCAAGCAAAAACCACCTGAAAGCACCTTTGATAATTATTAAAGGATATTTCCATCAATCCTTTCTAAAACTTTGAAATGCATCAAAATACATTGATGTAAACATTAGTAAAAACAGAAGCATAAGGGAAGAAATTATTTAAAAAAAAGAAGTACAGGTAACTATTAGCATGAAGAATAGATGTGTGTTTAATGAAGAGATATGTGATATGTGTCAGTATATGTTAGTTTTACTTTAAGCTCTGCTATAAGCTGAAAGGATAATTCAGAAATCAGATGTCATAGTCTCCTGAGTTTTGTGAAACAATAATCCTGCATTTTTCAGTGTTCTCCAGATGTTTCCAGCCTTACAGTTAATTACACATTCTAACCTTGGCTGGAGTTTGATTATTGTTGACCACAGCAGTCATTTCTCTCCACACTGTGTTTGTTTAGGATCTTTTAATGACATTTTTCAGCCTGCCAAAAATAACTAATTAGTTGTGTTGGACCTGTGTCGTTGCGGAGTCTGTCTCTGAGTCTGAGAAGTTTCTTTTCTTGGCCATATGTCACAGCTCTATCTTAGTAAAAATGAAACAATATTGCATTGTAGTTGTGGTTCCACAGCCAGTGCATAGTAAAAGCATAGAACAACAAACTTTATTAACAGAAGCATAATAAGCCTTGTTTCAATGGTCAGAACCAGCTTAACTTGGTTTGGTTCAGGGCGTGTTGTGTTTCCATACAGAAGTAAAGTGGAAACGTATACATGTGATCTATGCATTATCATTACAGGATTGTTAAAACGTGAAACATATTTTTTTAAAATGAGATACACTAACATTATTATAAATACTGAAAGCAGAAATGTTTGTTCTAAAGCTCATTGGTAATTTGTTACTGATCTGATTAGGAATTAGTACCAAAAAGATTCTAGAACAGAGGAGAGTCAAATTTATTTTAAATCATGGGCAACATTCAGTGCACTTTTATCTTAAGTAGGCTGGACCAGTGAAAAACAAAACATATAAATAAAAACATCTAAGATTTTTCCTCTTTTTATGTAAAGAAATACATGGGAAGAGTGCCGAAATAGAATACTTATCCCTTATTCAGTCAGTCTACTTTTGCATTTCAATTCACATGTACTCACTGAACAATGTTTAGTATTTTAAGCTGTCTTAAAACCTTTTACTGTAAATATTTTATCCATTGAGCCCTGAAAGATTCTCGCTGACTTCACATTTCTGTTAAGAAACAGGAAGTGGTCTATTTTGTCACACTGTACAGTCATCCAGTGGACAGGATTGGACTCTTTCAGGGCCATTTCTGGCTCCCGGGCCAAATGTTTAACACCCCTGCTCTAAAGATTCTTGATTCCTGTCACTAAATCAAACCAAGCCAATGAAAAATGCATCAAAGTAGAAACTTGCTGTTGAATTTGAACCTAATCTTGAGAAACCACCTACGATCTCTTTGAAATGTGGTTTTTACTTTACATCATCACGTTAACTGTCTTGAATCCGTCTTCCTGTTCATGGATGACACAAACAGAAAATTGAGGCGAGCCCGGACGTGTGCGTCCTCTACCACATCCTTCGCCATCTGATGTAATATGTTGCACATTCACCAATGGTGAGTAAAGTCGAGCGTCTGTGTTTTTTGTCCCATCCCATCTCCACCTGTCCCCCCTGACAAGCCTCTTATCCTCCATTAGTGTGTTTAAACAGGACAAAGCACCCGTCCACATCTCGGGCCTGTCTCCACCTGACTCCCCCACCTGTCACTCAGCGGGCGTTATGAAAGGCCACTCATTCCGTTTGAAGGTGGGAGATGAAAGGCGGGCGGCAGCTGGGGACCCGACGGCCTGACAGACTGCGTTATTACTGAGGAGGAGGGAGGAGCAAGGAGGGAGGAGCGGGAAGGGCGAGGCTGCTCCCGTCTGCCTGACTGGATTTGAGGAGGTGGTGATTGGAGTTGAATGTGGAGCAGGGTCGCTGCCGCTCTGCTGAAAGGGAGGAACTGCAGCAGCAGGGTGGAGACTCACCGTGTTGCTCTGCATTATACAGACAGCTTCTAGACAGAGGTGTTGCTGATGATGAGGATGGTGATACAGCAGAGGACAGAGGAGCTTCTGATGAAACACTTGAAGACAAAGCTGTTTTAATTATATAACATAGGCCTGGGCAATAAAACAATAAATATATATCATCTATATCCACATCAACTATACAATATTAAAATAGTTCAAAATAATATCCATAGTTTCACTCAAGGTTTGAGTAATAAAAAAAAATGCTGCTCTTTAAATTGAATCAATCTTTGAATTAAACAGCCAGTCATTTAACAGACAAACCACAAATCAACTTTAGTAGAAAGTGATCACATACAGCCTTTTTCTTCTGATCTTCTTATTAAAGATAAATAAAAACTCATCAATCAACATTGTCCACTGATATAAAATGTTTAATCAACATGTTTAGCTGTATCGTCCACCCACCCCTACATTTACATACTAATAGTGGGCTAGAAAAGCCCTGAATATTTAAACACAAATCAGCAATAATTATTATCAATCTATATGAAGTAATTTTTAGTAGTTCATATTGATTGTTATTATGAATGTCCTTTACATAAAAACAAACATTTATCAGTAAGAATTGAAAAGTTAAAAACTTCCAATTAAAAAAATGAAATTTTAGAAATTTTAGAAAAAATTTGTAAAATTATAGATTAGTTAAAATAAATATGATCAACTTTTTAAGATTCAGATCATATTTTTACAGTGTCAATCCTTTATTTTTTAATTCAATTTATTTGTATAGCCCAGAATCACAAATCACAGATTTGCCCCAAAGGGCTTTACATTTTGTACAAAAGCAACACAACATCCCCTGTCCTTAGACCCTCACATCGTACAAGGTAAAACTCCCTAAAAAACCCCTTTAACAGGGAAAAAAAACGGAAGAACCCTCAGGAAGAGTAACAGAGGAGGGATCCCTCTTCCAGGACGGACAGGCGTGCAGTAGATGATGTGTGCAGAGAAATTTATACAGAGAAATTTGAATATTACAAACAGTTTTACAGTTTCATATCTTGTTTTTTCAGATTCAGACTTCTAACCCTGCTCTAACATTGGGGGCGTGGCATCAACTGAAAGGGCTGTGGCATAATGACAGACAGCTTCATCAAAAGGCTGCAGACCTGCCCCCCTATCACGGTGCCTTCATGAATGTAGGATTTGGCTATGCCACATGATTGGGAGTGAAAAAACAGCTTGGGATGAAGCAACAGTGACAAACTTATTCCAGATTGTGTGCTTAGACACCCACACTTTGAGTAATTTCCACAGAGCACCATGCACGCCTGTCCCAGTGTCCAGACAATGGCGTCTGGTTCTGCTGGCTCACCTGCTAGACCCAGCACACAGGTTGAGGATCGTGATAAATATGAAAATGATATTTGATGGTTTTTGTTCTGTCACTAGCGCAGTGGGTGAGCCAACAGAACCGGGAGCACCCTGCAAGATGTATTTACTGTGCTACACAAGTAATCAGAAATTTAAATTTACCAGCCTGTACCAGGTTGAGCTCTGGGCTCCACTATCTGAGCTAAGTCACAACCTCAACCATGGATTGATTTTAAACTAGTAACAGAACGTTTATTCTGTTGCCGGGAGCCAGTGTGAAGATGTTAGAATCTTCATTTTCTGGTTGAAAGAAAAAAGAGGTTAAACACTAAGGTTGAGTGTCTTCCTGCATCCCTGCTATGAAGCAGCTGAGGTCCCGCTGACAGTAAGTTTGAAGCGTTTCTAACTGGTGATGTATGACGTTGGCTGCTTGGCAGACATTTTTATCCAAAGCCAACACCAGAGTGAAATAGTGTAACTGAGCTGAATTTATTAATCATTCAATTAACTAAATGTTCCGTCTGTATATGGTTCAGATGAATGGACTGTCAGTCTTTAATGCAATCTAATTCTCAGCACACCTCTAGAGAGAGGCTAAGAACTTAACTGCTCTGCAACTCTTTAATTCTGCTCCCTGCCTTTCACCTGCATTACTCATTCTCCACCACGCTGATGTCACACTCATTTTTGCTTCATTATTTTTCTATGTCCCATGTAAATCTAGAATCATCAGTTTAAATCAGGCCCCTGGTGGACTCTCCTCATGTCCCGGAGCTTCTTCTTCCTCTGTGTCTTTGGGAGCCGCCGGTAAAGACGGTCGGAGCATTCGATCGTATCAGACTATCAGGCCAGTTCAACCATAAATTACCTGCAGCTAACAAAGCGTAATGCTGTAACTATTACACAGGCAGTCAAAGTCACCCCAGCACCACGCCGCTACTCCAGCCGCCCTCACACACCCTCACACACGATAGAGAGCAGACTGTGTGTGTGCGCATGACACAGTGACACACAGGTGGGGATCAGGTAATGTTACAGTTCAGTCAGAAACAGCTGATGTTTTTATTCAGAACAACAACAAGAAGCAAACCTTCAATATAGAGCCAAGCGCTTATTTCTATGAACCATAAAATATACACAGTGAACAAGAATATAAACACAACACTTTTGTTTTTGCTCGCATTTTTAACATTATATATATATATATATAATGTTATACTGGAGGAGTGGCTACAACAGATCCCTGGAAAAACATCAGACATCTCAGTTCAGAAGAGCGCAGTCCTTGGAACAGCAAGGATACTGCGGAGAACCCTCAAGCTCCCTGGCCTCTGGTAGAGGACCCGAGCTTGGAAAGTGGATGAGACCACCCGTGGAAGGGTGAGAAGGGAATTTTTTTTTTTGCACAACATTCTGAGAACATTGTCATGTAGATGGAAACAAAACCTTTGACATGAGTCACTCACACACATACACACACACACACACACACACACACACAAACATACACTGTGTTTTAGTGTGTTTACTCTATCAGCTCCTTTATTAAGTCTGATTATGTTCTCATGTGTTAAGGAACCAAACTGTGGTAACTTGGATCTGGACTTAATTGTAATTAATCATTTCAATTGATCCAAATAGTTATCAGTTGTAGCTCCACTCCACTGTGAGGAATCACAAGAAAACTGATGTTGCTGCAGCATTCTGTACGTGTGTGTGTGTGTGTGCGTGCGTGTGCGTGCGTGTGTGCGTGTGCGTGCGCGTGCGTGCGCCTGTGCCTGCGCCTGTGCCTGCGCGTGTGCCTGCGCGTGTGCACGCGCGTGTGCAGAAGCAGAGTAATAACTCTCTCTCTCCAGCTGCACGTGGCTCTGTATTATTGGCTAATTGAGAGCGTGTTCCGTGCTGCAGCTCTGCCCTGGAGGTTAGTGTTAGCACACACACACTCTGTAACAGGACAAATGAGAATACACTCGGCCATCTGCCTACATAGACACTCCCTCGCCCTCTCCTTGTACCTCTACCCTTGTCCCCCTCTCTTTTGGCTCTTTTCCTCTAATTTTTATTCCTTCGTGCTCTCTATCTCTCTTCTACATGTTCTCTTCTACCACTTCAACACTTCTGATCCTTTTTCTATCTCTTTGTTTCTCCTCCCTTTGTTTTCTATCTCCTCAGTGTGTGAGTGTGTGTGTCTGTGTTTGGGTTCAGGCTGTCGTGTTAAGGTGTTACTGTGCTCAGGCCGTAGACTGCCAGAGTGTTCCATGGGCGCAATCCATAGGGGCTGACACTAAAGGTGACCCCCGGCCCGTAACCTTGGAGACCAACTTTATTAAAATGAATTTGAGTAGAGGGGCCATCCTGACAGCAGCATAATTACATCGCAGAGCATCAGCACTAATTTATGCAGCCTGCATTCAACCGGTCAGGAGTGCCGAGATGGGGTCAGTATGGACACACACTCATACACACACAAACTGACTCACACACACACATGGATCAGCATACCAATAAAAACAGGTAAATACATTCAGTTTCTTCTCGTGCTGCACAAAGCACTGCACATCCTCTGGCGTGGAGGGTCATTGTGTGTGTGTGTGTGTGTGTGTGTGTGTGTGTGTGTTTGTGAGTGATTAAGTGTAAGTGATTCAGCTGTGTTATAAAGTCAGGTCTTATTAGTGCAGCAGTGCGAGATGACACCGTAAAAGACAAACACACACTTCAAAATCTTGCTGATTTGGTTTTGTGAATCTCTAAACATACACGTAATTAATAAGAAATATCAGTGGATGTTGTTGTAGTTCTGGTTAAACAGAGATTTCAATCATGAGGCTGACTTTGAGAACCGAGTAAAAAGTTTTGCAGGGATTAAGCTGTTTTAGCTGCATCTTGAGTTAAGCTCTGACTGTGATTGGTTTAAATAATAATATTAACAAGTGTAGCACTGTAGGAAACTCCATGAAAGGAAAGGGAGAAAGTTGTTTCTTTCTACAGCAGGTTATTATAATAGTTTTATGTACAATTTAAGGATAGTCTGAATGTGTTTCTGAAGTAAAACACCACTGATCTAACAACCTCTGAAACTCATTTAATAAAACTCGAGGATAAAGTGATTCTATATTGTTTTTCCATGAGCCACTTTATTCTCCTCATTTTGTCTCAAACTTTGGGTGTGTGGTAATCTGAAGCTGCTCATACATCCAAACAGAGGTGGTGGTGGATGAAAGTAAGTGAGTGGAAAGTATTTGATCACAGTTGTGGTGATTGCAGCAATGAACAGTGATTGCCGTTTATTTCCTTCACGTATTGATTAGTAAGGTCCTCTGTGCTCAGTAGGCTTCATTAACAATGATCCATAATGAGAAAAAGAACAAAAATGCAAATGTGTTGCTGCTCCTGCACTGTGGCTGAACCTGAGGAGACAGGCGGACAGGTTAGGATCAGAGGAGGAGGGGGGGCGGGGCTATAAGTCATAGCTCCAGTCAGTCTGTTGTCGCCGTAGTGTGATCTGTCCCATTAACAGAACTCTGACTCCCATATTGTTACTGCTCTGTTGTGTGTGTGTGTGTGTGTGTGTGTGTGTGTGTGTGTGTGTGTGTGTGTGTGTGTGTGTGTGTGTGTGTGTGTGTGTGTGTGTGTGTGTGTGTGTGTGTGTGTGAGAGAGGCAGTGTGAATGCTTTTGTGTGTGTATGTGGCTGTGGATTTTATTTGTGTGTATGTGTCTGTCTGTGCGTGTGTTTAAGAGACAGTGTGAATGAGACAGAATGCTTTTCCTTTGCGTGTCCTTCTGTGTGTGTGTGTCTGTGTGCATGTGTGCATGTGTCCATGTGTGTGCGTGTGTGTATGTGTGCCTAATGACAGTTCAGCTAGTTGCTCTCCTGTGAAAATGACACGTTCCTGCCAAATTAATATCATTACTATCAGAGTTTAATGGGCCAGTGCTGCCTTCTTATTTAAAACAGAACATCCCTCTCTCGACCTCCACCATGGGGGATGGAGGGATAGGGGCAGGGTGGGGGAAGCGGTGTTGACGGCTAAAGGAGCAGGGCAGAAAATGTTAACAGAGCCTTTTTCCTGCTGTCACACAGATGAGCTCAGAGATTTCAGAGAGAAAATGAACATAATCTTCAGTATAAAACAGTGACTCTCTTCTTATCTGTGTTTTATTTTTCATTTTCCCAAAAATACATTTTTCTCCTCTGTGAGGAACATCCATACGTATCCGCTGAGTGGTCCGAGCGTCTCTTCCAGTCGTCATGTTAACTCTGGGGAGTGTTGTGTGTTTTGCTGCTGGAGTGATGTCTGCTATCACCGCCTCTGTTTAACATAACAAAAAGACAGATAATGTTTGCATTGTGTTTGCTGTTTCCAGTGCCGTGCTGCTTCTTCTGAGCTGCAGATAGAACTCTGAAAACCTGGAAGCAGCTTAGAAACGTTGGGCTCTTTTCTCTCATAGTATGTGTTTTACAGTTCACCTCCGTTCTCCTTCTTCCAGGTGTGTGTGTGTCTGTGTACAGTACAAGTGTGTTGGTGTCATTCTTCACTTGGAGTCAGCACTGTGATAATGAGTTCATTTGGAAATACACACTGCGGGCTGCCTGTGCACATGGGCGCGTGTGCGAGTGTGTGTCTGTGTACATGCAGGTAGAGGTGTGTTGTGTGTGCGTGAGATTGCGAGTGTGTGAATATGTCAGGTTGCCGCAGGAGACCAATTAGCTGGTGCATCAGTGAGGAGGTGAGCGTACATACACACACCTGTGTGTGGTCCTATTACAGTAGCTCATCACACACTCACACACAGACAGCGTTGCTCTGCTCATATAGAAACACACTGACACTTCCTGTAACACTGAACATATGGAATAATGACTCCACTGTGTCTGACTGTCACATGTGACTTCAACCAGCTGTTTCTCACTTAAAAGCCCAATATGTCTAAAAATCGCTCAACTCATGTTTATTTGAGTTTTAATATCACAAATGTTTCCAAACATATAGATATTTGCAATGTTAATCAAAGTATCGTGAGGTTTTGTTTGGTTACAACAATTGGTAATTAACTTTGACATTCTCTCCAACTATTTCATTATTGGACTGTTGGTCTGGAAAAAAAATACATTTAAGGTTGAATCTTCAGCTTGAGTGACCAAACAACTAATGAATTAATAATTTCAATAATTGATATATTAGTCAACTAAATCAATTTCATCAAAATAGTTAATAGTTAATCAAATAGTTGCAGCCCTATTTTCTTTCAGTGTTCCCTCAGCCATTAGTTCTATCATTTTATTTTATGATGCCGTTTCTAGTCAAGTGACACATTTTACTCATCAGATATTTGGATCTTTAACACACTATATGCACAATCAAAATAATCACAAACGATAGAGTTGAGGAGTGTGTCAGTGGAGTTGTTGTCTTCTTTCAGTTAAGATCTCGTGACACTTGAACTTCAACTATTCTAGAATAGTCGATTATCCAAAGATTATTTAAACAATTAATTTATTAGTTGTTTGGTTCATAAAATGGTGTCAAATGTTGATCATTGTTAAAAAAAATGTTTAAAACAATGAGGACAAATAAAATAAAGTAACCCTTTAAATATTACAAAGATACACAAATTAAATATTTCAGAAATTTAAAAATGACAAAAAGACAATTACTATTCGCTGATGCTATTCAGCACCATTACCTGAGTACTGTGCCAATGTTAGGTCTGCTTGATCCTCTGATTAAAATCCAGATGTTAAAGAGAGTGAAAAATGACCAAAGTAGCAGCTTAAAACTGGAGAAGTCATTTTTTGACCATGTCTGGTTGAAGAGACAGTTTAGATTAGACACTAGTGTTAAAATGACAACTTTCTTCAGCTTTTTAACTTGTTGGAAATATTTGGGATAATGAAAGGTCACAACTCAATAACTCTCATGATCTCACACTGCTTCGTGATGCTGTCAACTCAGTCCTTTGTTATTGTTTAGATATAGAGACGCCAGACCTTTTATTTTATCATTTTTATTTGGGGGGGGCGGGTTAACCAACTTCTATGAATTCTGATATATCTTAAAGCCACTGATTGCTGATTATGTTATGTATTTGACATTAAGCTTTTCTCTGAGAGCGATTCTATCCAAACTTTGAGGTTTCATGCACAGACTCAGGTGCGAGTGA
The DNA here is from genome assembly GCA_036785175.1 of Eupleurogrammus muticus. NCBI lineage: Eukaryota > Metazoa > Chordata > Actinopteri > Scombriformes > Trichiuridae > Eupleurogrammus > Eupleurogrammus muticus. The sequence continues at coordinate 170,413 of JAYKQN010000037.1, read as the reverse complement.
AGCAGCAGATCACAGCCAATAAAGCAGCGGCGCCTCTTCATGTATAATTCAGGTCTTTTTATGGTGGGCTCTGCACCCATCTGGGCCATGCTAAAAGAACCACGGCCATTCCCAGCTGGAGAAAAGTCCTTTTAAAAGCTGATCCCAGCGCCGGAGTTCTGCTCCTTTTACTGCTCCTCTTTAATGAATAGGTGTCCAATAAGGCCGTTTATTGTCTTAGCATATGTTGCTTTTATTAGGGGAAAATAATTAGGTTGTGCGGATCACTTCGGAAGTCCTCTCGCAAGATAAAAATGAGATAGTTTCACAGTCGCTGCGCAAGTCCTTCTGACTCCCTGTCGTTTTCCCCTTGGATGCCTCGTGTCCTCATGGCTCCCTCCTCTCCTCATCTCCTCTCCTTCTTCTCCTCTCATTGTTCCTCCTCTCCTCTTGATGCCCCCCCCTCCACTACCCCTCCTCTTGTCCTTTACATTCTCCCTGTACCTTGTTCCTCACTTCCTTCTTCTATTGTCCCCGTCAAACATGCAGCAGGAATTAAATGTATGCAGCAATGTCGCATTGGACTGCGCACACACACACACACAGGCACACGCGCGCACACACACACACACACACACAACACAACAACAGATGAACAATCACAGTTTGACAGGAGGCTGTTGATGACTGACACTCAGTTGATCTTATCTGGTGCAAAATGGGTAAATCGAGGCCACAGAGAGAAAAGGGAAATAGTGTGTGTGTGTGGGGGGGTGGGGGGTTGTTCCTCTCACTCCTCCACAGTTTATCCCCCCCCCTCTCTTCTCTCTCTCTCTCTCTCTCTCTCTCTCTCCTCATCCTCCACCATATCTCTCCACTCGCTTTTGTCTGCCATATAGAAAGAAAGAATGTCAACAGGACTCATCTGTGATCCAGGGCTCCAGGGAAAGAAAAGTCCATTTACCTCCGAGAGGTCCGAGTACGAGCATTACCCACGGGACCTCAGTAGCAGTGTGTGTGTGTGTGTGTGTGTGTGTGTGTGTGCTTTGTAAGTTATAGGCTGGAGGGGGAAGGGGGGGTTGAAGGAGCAGGGGCCACCACAGACAGACAGGCAGAGATTGAGCGGCCATGATGAAGGAAGAGGAAACGGGTCCTTCCATCCTATCCTTAATGCCCCCCAGGGGAGCAGCTGTCTGTAGGTGAGTATTAGTGAGTATTAGCCATCACCCTGCAGCTAATGGGTGCTATGAATTAGAGTTTAGTACACACAGATGACCAGGGCCAGTTTAATCACTGCACAGACTACACACTTCTCCGTCAGATTATGTACATGGATTATAGATCAGAGCTCAGATATTTTTAATTAATGAAAGAAGTTAAATATAATACAATTATAATACAGTCATCAGCTAAATAAAACTTAAAGCACCAAAGTAATAGAATTAGTTTTCCAGGAAATTGTATTGCACAGTAATGTAGAAAAAATTAGAAAATACTGAAAGGTTTAATACATTATCTTTAAAGTTACAAGGAATAAACATGGGGGCGACACGGTGGAGCAGTGGGTAGCACTGTTGCCTCACAGCAAGAAGGTCGCAGGTTCAAGACCGCCTTGGGGCCTGGGTCTGGGACCTTTCTGTGTGGAGTTTGCATGTTCTCCCCGTGTCTGCGTGGGTTTTCACCGGGTACTCCGGCTTCCTCCCACAATACAAAACATGCTCAGGTTAATTGGCAAATCTAAATTGCCCATAGGTGTGAGTGTGTGTGTGAATGGTGTGTGAATGGTGTGTGTGCCCCACGATTGGCTGGCGACCATCTGGGGTGTATCCCCCTGCCTCTCGCCATAAAATGCGCTGGGATAGGCTCCAGCAGACCCCTGCGACCCCGAAAGGGAATAAGCGGGATAGAAAATGGATGGATGGATGGATGGAATAAACATTTGAAATATTTCACTTTGTGTAATGAATCTAAACTTGAGGCATATTGAAAATGTTTCTTCAATCTTTACATGTCTTGAATGGTATGTCTTTAGGCCTAATTTATTTATTTTAAACTGTGTGAATATTTAGAAGAGAAACATGTATTTGGTGGAACTGCTGACAACTCATGACCAGGAAATATGACAAAGATGCCTTAACATTACATTGTGGTTTAGTATTAGGACCACTAAAAATAAATTTAACAAGTTACTTGCTTTGTTTATTAGTTGTCCTAATATTTTTTGTAATTATTCATCAATTTATCATCATGTATATATATTAGGGCTGCAACTAACAAATTTTCTGATAATTGATTTATTTGAATTAATAATTACTAATTTCATAGTTGAAACAATAATTAATTAGTTGTTTGGTACCTGAAATGGTGTAAAATGTTAATCACTGTTCCCAAAAGTTGAAGTTCTTTTGTTATATATATGTCATATATATCTGAAGGTAGAGATTCCTTTCCCCTCCTTCCTGTCCCGTGACCTATGACCTCTGGTCAGAGTAACAGGGGTCATTTAGAGTCGGTGCTTCTGAAGTCTGCTCCGAGGTGTTTGAGCTGATAATCTCTCCTCATCTCAGTCCAGCGGCTTTGATGAATAGAAGCAGCTCTGTTTTATCTGAGGGGACAAAGTTAGCCAGGATTCTGTCTACAGCTGGAGAGAAACGACTCACAGCTGAGCTGTCTAGAGGCTGACACACACACACATTCACACACACACATTCACACACACGCACACACACACACACACACACACACACACACACACACACACACACACACACTCACGCACACTCAAATAAGCGCAAAGATTTTATTAATTGATTTCAATGGTTATTTATTAAATGTAAAATATCTTTAGCACAGATTAAAAATCAGACACTTCCATCTATTTTAAACATCACAGGTTGAAAAAAAACAAAAACAAAAAAAGACATTCCTGAAACAGAATCACATCCCTTTAGTCCCAATGTTTAGTCCACGAGGCAGAGGGCTGAGGCCAGAAACGGTTCCTCCTGCTGAGGCTACAAGCCAAGGAATTCTTCCAAATTCATGCCGGAGCTTTTTTTTTTTTTTTTTTTTTTTTACATCAGATTGTAGAAAATATTCATCAACCAAGTTAGGATATCAGTGTATTAGCAGCTATAGATGAGGAACAGAAATCTACATAATGACCAAAATGGGAGAATCTCTGTGGTTGACAGCTGACTAAGCAGATTTTGGGAGGGGGGATGATTTCTATATTCTGCTCATCCAGCCATGCGGTGACGGCTTGGAGCTTCGGCCACTCTGCTCTGCCTCGAACCCTCCATGCTGCTGTACATACGCCAACCGACAACCACTGACACTGATGGTAGCAGAAACACAAGAGAAGCACCCACAGGAGTAAGAAAACAGGAAGACTTTACACACACTGTCCAACAGAGGATATTGCCTGACAAATATTATCATGTATTTATTTTTTTCTTTAGATCTTTTCTACTTTTTTAAGATTTTTTTTTCCAGCACATGCCATATGAGAATATTTCCGGAGGGATTATAAAAGTACCTGAAAGAATTGCTAGGTTTTCAGCATGCATAGCTGTTAGTATTTACATGTTGGTATGTACAAAAACAGACTGCTCTACAGTTATTTACATCCGGGGGGAGGGGGCGCTGATGATGTCATAACTACAGATGTGGGGGTGAAGAGTCACATGCATGGGAATCGGAGAAAAGCTCATACAATTGATGAAGCCACGGCAAAAAAAGCATCACTGTTAATTCTTTTCGTCTCCCCCTGTGCACACACACACACACACACACACACACACACACACACACACACATCTGTTTGCAACAGCTGATTATTGCATAATACTATCTGTACATTTCTTTTCTAAGTCCACATGGTTCTTCAGGTATCGAGTAGATACTGAAGATGGAAGACTTGGATCTGATTCCAGGGCAGCAGTGGAGCCGTGCAGCGGCGTCTTGCTGCGTTGCTGCTGATCTACAGTCAGTTTAAAGTATTGCACGGCAGCCTTTTAAAGTATTTAACTCAATATTTCAGCCCCTCAATGTTGAAAACCATGAGTGAATCTTCAAGTGGATCCATTGGTTTGTGATATTGCCATGATGCTCAGTCAGTGTGTTTTATGTTCAAGTTTTCGGTTGGTTTTTGTTCTGTGTGGAAGTAGCAGAGATGTCTTTAATCAGGTCAAGTTCACATTGGGTTGATCGAATTTTTAACACTGCAGTCGGGAAGTCTCTAAAACTCTATATGTTCATAGATTAAAAAAAAAAAAAAAAAACCTAAACGTGTTTTCTCTGGCAGACTCAGAAGAAGTAAATTCAATAAGATGTTTTCTAGTGGAGACATGTTTGTTTCTCTGATTGGATTGGTTTGTTACAGAGCAGGAGGCGGAGCAACGGACAATCATGAATGTAATTACAAGAGCTCAAAAATTTACTTTTTTTTTTACTACAACTGCATTATTTTGCCAGTTGTGTAAAGTAAAGATTGTTATTTTTGTATTGATAATGTCACTGTTTAATTTTTCAACTTCTGTCTTTTGCTGCTGTGCAAGTCTAATGTAGAGCTGCAAGAATTAGTCGATTAATCAATTAGCTGCCAACTATTATATTAATCACCAACTATTTTAATAATCTATTATTGGATTTGAGTAATCTTTAAGAAAAAATGTCCAAATTCTCTGGTTCCAGCTTCTCTATTCTGATTTTCTGGTTTCTTTACTCTTCTATAATAGTAAACTGATGATCTTTGGGTTATGAACTGTTTGTCAGGACAAAAAGTCATTTTAGATTGAATCTTCAGCTTTCAAAAACACTGATTGACATTTTATACCATTTTATGAACCAAACAACTAATGGATTAATCATTTAACTTTTATAAATGGAATAATTACTGTCAGAGGAGACATTACTTGCAGTCTCAATTTGAATTCTTTTAAATTTTGAGAATGAATCCGTGTTTTATTCAACACCTGTGTGTGTATGAGCTATTCCTCTCACTGTGACTGTACAGAGTGTCCATGTTTGCTTCAGTAGAAACAGCTTTTAGACACCAGCAACATTTAAACTGAATCTACCGTGCATAGGTTAGTGATGCTTTCAATAAGATTCTCCCAAACTGTTTTAATTGCATGTGTTTGTTCAATTACATGCACGTACCAGTGTGTGTGTGTGTGTGTGTGTGTGTGTGTGAGCGTGTAATGCAGGTGTATTAAGGTTTCGGCTGTAAACCCCCTCTTGTTCTCTTCTACCTCACATGTCTACACACACACCGACACACACACACAGACACACACTCACGGCCAGTGATAGATGGCTGTGGTGGGTGGTTGAGCATGTTAATGCCTAATCTCATCAGCCTTATCTTCTGCAGAGGTCAGCAGGTCAAGTGGTGAGGGGGGATGAGCTAAACACCAATAAAACAGCACATGGACACACACTCTGTGTTCATGTAAAGCTGCAGGCAGCTCTGACTGACTCAGTCCTGCTTATCTCACAAATATTCCCTCAGAAATCTGGATGAAGAACATATTTTTATTTTATCAGTATTTAAAGTTTATAAAGTGACCGGTGTTGTGTAAGTGAAGACCAAACAAACTTCTGTGAAAGTCAGACAAGTTCAGGAGTCCGAGGCTCTGGTCTGAAATTTTCAGTGGAGTTTAAAAGGCCTTTGGTTTTTCAGAGGAGCTGGATCTGATGCCCTAAAGCGGGGGGAGATGAGTTAAACTGAGTGTGTGTGAACCTGTAACTCTGAGACACTGCTTGGCATTTGTCTTTCTTTGATATGGCGGCATGTGATGTGGATGAAGTTATCGCGGTGCTGGCAGGTGAGACAGACGGCGGCACAGAGAGCCGCTGCTGTTTCATCTGCTGTTTACCAGCTCTCTCATCACCACGCACTTCAAACACGCTCAATCTGCTGCCGACGCATTACACACCACCAAATTTACGCATGGCTTAGCATGTGTGTGTGTGTGTGTTTGTGTGTGTGTGTGTGTGTGTGTGTGTGTGTTGATGAAAAAATATTTCTTGGAAATCTAGCTTCTCGTTTGCATTTATGTGCACATGTTTTTGTACTCGTGTGGAAGTATAAACGCTTCAGACCTCGATGGATCTGGTCTCACAGCTGCTTTAGGAAGCTGTTCAAACAGTTGGCATGTTGCACGGCGCCATTATGCATGTGTGTGTGTGTATGTTTGTGCCCATGTTTGAGTGCTGCACACATGGGGGGTTGTCTCAGTTTGTGCCAGTGCTCTGTGCTACATCACTACCCCCCCTCTTATTGGGAGATAAAGAGTAGACTTATTTCATGTAGCCGTATAGAAGTCGTCTCCAGCCCCAGAGTTTTTGTGGGGAAGCTGTCACAGCAGCTTTTAGCCTGAGCTACGACATGAAAGATCCGTCTTTGAGCCGCCAGGGTTATGTGTGTAATTCCCACTGACGTGTTTATTCTGCTGCAGTTTCAACTTTCATTTTCAGATGTCACGGAGAATCTCGCCCCTCCAAGAATATCCCCCCTAATTACTGAGTGATGGGACTCAGCGCATTAGCGGAACTTAGCAGGTTACACAGTCCATATCGTGTTTTTTACTTCTTCACAGCAGTCGTGTCTTAGTTCAAGACAAAATAAAACAAGAATCGTTTACTGGGTTGAGACTCAAGTGGTCTTCAGATTTATACTGTGTGTGTGCATGTGCGTGCGTGTGTGTCCAAATGTGTGTATGTAAATGTCCAGTGAACCAACAAACCTCTCATTCAGAAACATAGATACTGAAATGTGATGGCCTAGTTAAACCCATATACATAGACATCATGTGAAAATATACACATCCATAACCACGGCTGTTACACGTTGTCAGCTGTGGTTTTCCACGGCGATTCCCATCAAACGGGAGTCGACCATGTAAATGTCCTGGTCTCTAAAACACTTCTGTAGCTTTTCACATGGTCCCGTATAGCCAGAGGTCCTGTACACACCAAGTACAGTAATAAATAAATAAATATGTGTATAAATATATGTACAGTAACGGGGTGATGCCGTTCCCATGGTGATATGACCCAGTCATCATGGGCTGCAGGGAGAAGAGAGACAGTGTCCAGAGTCTGTTTTTGATAGTGTGTGTGTGTGTGTGTATGTGTGTGTGTGTGTGTGTGTGTGTATTTGTATGTGTGTGTCAGAGGACATAGTCTTTCCTCTTGTTTCCTCTGGACAGGACGTAGAGTGTCAGTATAAAACTTCTGTCTCATTATTGGCCTTCTGTCTCCTCCCATGTGTTTCTGCAGCAACAGGGAGCCGCCACCACTGTGTACTGCGCCGTGGCCCCAGAGCTGGAGGGGCTGGGCGGCATGTACTTCAACAACTGCTTCCGCTGCCTCCCGTCCAGCCAGGCCCAGGACCAGGGTGCCGCCGCCAGCCTGTGGGAGTTGAGTGAGCGGCTGGTGGCGGAGACGTCGGCGGGATTACAGGCTCTCTGATGGACAGAGGAGGGGGGAGGGGCCAAACAGGAACAAGAGGATGTGGCGTCATAGCGGCTGCCAAAAATTAACTGCGCTGTACAAGAGGATCTGCCAAACCACTGATCACCCGGATGAGTGGTCACACCACTAAAACACTAACACAGCACGGAGGGTCACACACAAAGCTGTGGGTGTGTCTGTACTTTACATCGGGACAGACCAGGAGCGACGGATTCAGGGGTTTCGTTAGTCTCAGCTTCATCTAATGGACATAATGGTTCCAGCTACAGTGGCAGCAAATATCAAATCTTCCCAATTTTTTTTCAGCTTCCTCTCATTGTTATTCATCCTTGTGCTCGATCTTTTTGGGCATAGAAGAAGAAATAAGGAGTAATGGGCAATGTGACACAATGATATATAAACACACTAGAAGATTCTTATGACTATTTACATTATTCTGCAATATCTCTTATCAATGTCCCTATCTGTCTGTGTTCTGTACATTATTTACAACATCCTGATTTCATGTGCTGAAAGGGTCTTTTTTCTGTTATTTGACTCAGCCTTTAATAATCTATACTCTGCTAAGTCGTAATTACAATTTGGAGGATCTGAGTCCATTTGAAGAACAGATGGTGTAGGATCTTTATTTCCCAAGTTCAGGATCTTTAATTTCTGTCTTTTCTTGTTCTTGTTGATGTTTAAGCAGAAGAATGTTGAATGTTTTCCGCCTCCTGTTATTTATCTTATCATCATTATCATTGTTGTTTTATTATACATAACACTGGCTTTGGGGGTTTGCTGTGGATTAGTCGCCGTGAAGTCGCTGTTTGAAGACGTTGTGCTTTATGGTGTCTGGTTGCCGTGGAAACATCAGCATCCAGTGTCATGTGATCTGTAACATAAACACAAACAGAGAGAACATTTAATAAAAATCTGTTTTACAGTAACGTGTGTGTGACTATTCCAGACACTAACAAGACCATGCTGTGATGTTTAACACAAAATAATTAGTCAATTTATTATGTCGAGGGAAAAACTCTTTGTCGGAAGTGGAAACAGAATCATTTTTGTAGAAACTATCAAAACACAAATGGTTGATTTCAATTACTGATCAGTGGTAGATATATTAAATTTTAATCACAAAAATATGTTTAAAAATAATTTGAAACTTTTTAATGGATCAGAGATCATTTTTCATTAGACATTGCCACATCCATAAACTCACTGAAATCTTCACTGACTTGTCCCTTAGTTCATTGGAAAATCTGTAATTTCTTATATAATTGTTGTTATGTTAAACTTGTTACACAATATGTTCAACACTAATATTTGTTTGAATGTTGCAAAATCATGCAAATCTGTTGATGTGTAAACAGCCTGTTCCACAAACAGCTGATACACACACACATACTGACTGACTGAAGTAAAATACAAATACAGCCTGTGAAAATAGTAACAGTCCTGCATGAAAAAGTATTAAATGTGTTAAAGTAAAGTATTTGTTAAATATTAAGTAAAGTATTATTGATGTAGTTAAGGTATTTCCGTAAAGTACACAAGTATTATGATGAGTTATGTACTAAGGTTAGGAAAGAAGAAACTAAAGCTGCAGATTAATAGAGGTAGAGAAAGTATGAGATTTACCCTGTGTAGTGAAGTAGCAAGACATGAAACACATGGTAATATTCAGGTAAAGTAGAGCTGCATTATTTCTTTATTCACCTATAACTATTTTGATAAGTGATTAATTGATTCGAGTCATTTGTAAGAAGAAAAATTCCAAATTTTCTCAAAAATGTAGTAACTAAATAAGCTCTAGACTTAGGCATTATATAATCACCTTTTTTCAGCTAAAACTGACAATTTATTGACTAATTTATTTACTAAATATTACATTAATCGCTATCGCCAACTATTCTGATTGATGTCATTTTCTAAGAATAAAATGTCCAAATTCTCTGGTTCCAGCTTCTCTGATTATTTTATGGTTTCTTTAGTCTTCTGTAATAGAAACTGAGGAACTTTGGGTTGTGGACTGTTGGTCTGGACAGTTATAAAATATATAACCAAAATATCAACAAAATAGTTACAAGTACCTTAAATTTCTAGTGAAATACAGACCCAGAGGTTTTGACAACCTCTGACCATTGTGAGACATTATCTCAGTCAGGTAAATCTTTGTAGCTTCAGCTTCTATAGAAAATAAGCATTTGAGGAAACATTCGATCGGAACTGAACTCAGACACAAAGAGAATCTTCAGCTCAACAACAAACAAGCAGACGTCTGTGCGGCTGAGTGTGTGTGTGTGTGTGTGTGTGTGTGAAGAGGGAGGGTCCTGCCTGGCTTTCATACAAAGTCCTATTGATCAGGCACTATCGGAATCATCTGATAGCTAATCAATAAGCTACACTTCCTCTCGGCGACCAGGAAGCTCCCAGGAGGAGGACCTTGATCCTTTGACCCCCCCCCCCCACACACACACACACACACACTCTTTCTCTGTCTGTGTTTCTATCCCTCCATCCCTCCGTCTCTCTAATAATACCAGAGCAGTATGACAGCGTCTGTGTAAACCACAGAACCAATATAATATACGTTAGAATGTTGTTTTAATTAGTCAGATTTACAGTTGATTTTTTTTCCCTTCACTGAGTTTATTTCAATTTGGGCCGTAATTGTTTACGACTGACCATTTCATTTTCCATTATTGTTTTTATTTCTCCTTGTGATTAATTTCACCTCTCAGAGAATAATTATGAGCGGATTGATTTGATTACAGCTTTGTTCTGCTGCGATTGGCTCCATTGACTGAGTGAAGCCATGTTGCCATTTCAGGCGGATATATTTAATGATCACAATCAATGTTAAAGCTCTGCAGACTCTACTGACTCAATAAATATCCACCAGGAGCAAATTTACCATCTACAGCAGGAACCAGGATCTGCCTCAATATACCTCCACCCGTTTTATTCCTCTACTTCTCTATACCTCTACCCCTCTACCCCCATCCTTCTATTCTCTGCTTTATTAGCATTAGTTTACATACAGTTTCAACATTAAAGTACAAACAACACACCTGTTTACAATGTGGATACAGAAAATAATAATCATTTAACACAAAAAAGTGTGTATGTGTGAGTGTGTGAGTGTGTGTGTGTGTGTGTGTGTGTGTATGTGTGTGTCTCTCTCTCTCTCACTATGTTGACAGTGATAACAATTGTTGATCAATTTTCATAAAGTTTGTCTGTATAGTCAATGATATTTTTTTTCAGTATCTGCTTCATTTGCACTTCAGCTGGATTTCTGAGAGAATAAATAAATATAAAATTCAGAGTCACAATCAGAGATGTCAACATCAGGAAAAACATGCACTGATGAAATGGAATGTGGAACAATACTCACATCTAGAGATTCTTTAATGGTTATATTCTGACCAGGTGTTGTGACTATTATGACTTTTAGTTTGTGTGGAGCGTGTTCTTGTTTGGATGTTTGTCACTTGTTCTGCTCGAATAAATGATCTGTGTGATTTGATAAAGACTCGAAACTGGTTGAGTTTTCATTTAAATCACAGTTTAAACTTGTCCTGAGATAAAAAAAAATGCATCTGTAATCAAATCAAATCTCTTTTCAGACTGTTCAGCAAACAAGTTACAAAAATCTGCTTCTTTAAGTTTTTTATATACAGTAAATCAGGTAGAAATTCAATCACATTTGTCTTTTTGGTTTGTTCATCGGGATACAGACATTAGAGCTGGAAATGTAACAATTTGTAAAGATATGAGACACAAATGTGGTGTTTTGTTTTTATTGAGTTAATTCATTTGTTCTTATTTAGATTGTTTGAGTTGATAAAGATTAATATCCTGGATAGTAGCAGTTAATTGTTTGAATATTAAAAAAAAGAAAAACATGGCAGGACTAAAACAGTTTTGACACTTTCTGCCTTTATAAACTCCAAATCCTTATTCTTAAAGGTATGGTGTAGTTTCTGGTGACCTTTACCTGTGGAAAAAAAAGTCCATCCCGACTGTAGAAACCTGACATCACCTGCTTTGTCTGTAGATAAAACATCTGAATCTGAGGTCATGGAAGACAACAATTCTGATTTAGACCGAATTATACACTAATTATAGCATACTTGAGAAAATTATATTCCCTATTCTGCCAAATTCTCTAGATGCTGATGTATGTGACACTGACACCTTTTATTACTACATTTTAAATAAAAAAAGAGAAGAGAAAGGTCTGTTCACAGAATGACAAAAGCATCACAGTTTCTCTTACAGTGTTACAGTCTGCGTGTGTGTGTGTGTGTGTGTGTGTCTGTGTGTGTGGGGCTGCCCTTCCCTCACTGTGCTGCATGCATTTCTCTCTAAGATGCAACAAACCAGTAGAATTGAAATAGGCTGTTTGGCAGACTGTTAAAACAACACACATGCGCACACACACACATCTACACACACACATTGAAATAAGGCATGTGTTGTGCGTTTGTATTTTAAGTCAGAGGATGACAGTAGTTGAGTTGTTGGCTCCTTCTACGAACTGTTCTTCCCACCACGTGTTCTTTGTTGAAAACTGTGTGAAGCCGCGTCTCAACGTTCACATCCAGAAAAGCGTGTGATTCACAGGGCCTGTTCACTATCAAATGCAATTATTTCCCCCCGAAGATCCGTTCACGCAACCTATAACTTTCTCTGTTTTTATTGAAGTCTCAGCACAGCACCTTTGAGGAAATCCTTCCAGCCCCCGAATCCCCAGCGTGTCCTCGCCGTTAGACAGCATGACCTTGTAAACCCTGAGTTATTTTACTCGCCCATTGTGTGAGAATAGAAAGAAAAGGGAGAGGGGGGAGGGGAGTTGAGGAAAAAGAGCTCCTGCCTGTCACAGCTTTCAAACACAAAGAAAAATGAGCACTTGGGCTGAAGTACAATTATTAGCCCCTGTCTACAGATTCATCACTGTATAGAGAGGGGGGAGGCAGAAGGGGTGGGGGGGGGAGCGAAAGGTGGAGTGGAAGGTGGAAAAAGAGGAGTGGTGGTATGGGCTGGGCAGTATAGGAGAAGGAAAGACAATGAGGGGAAAAAGCGGAGGAAATGGAAAACAGGGCTGAGAGGAGGAGGAGAGCTGCTGCAGAGTCACAGAGGAGGAGGGATGGAAGGAGGGACGGACGAGGAGAGAAGAGAAAGAGAGGAGGACAATAGGAAAGACTGAGGCAAAGGAAGGTAAAATGAAATAAGAGGATTTGTCAGGCCAGTGGTTGGTGGCAGTAATAAAGGCTGCTAATCTGAAGGAGACGCTCGGCTGCTCACACAGCGACTCTCCTGACGCCCACTTTAGCGGGCCACGCCAAGGTCACTCGCACACACACACACACACACACACACACACACACACACACACACACACACACACACACATCCTCACACACAGTCACACACATGACTATGCCAAAACACACACAGTTTATAGATGTTTTCAATCAGTTCTGTTGCTTGTTTGTGAAACAAATGTGTATTTTCACCTGCAGCTTCCTCTAAACATTCTGACCTCCTTCCTCACACACACACACACACACACACACGTCTTCTCATTAGGCATGATCCCCAGCCAACTACCCTTCAGCCATGTTGATTTTGAAATCTAATTTTTCAGTGTTTTGTTAACTGGCTTCGCAGTGTGAATCAATATCTCTCAGAACCATTACATGAATTCATCTGTCAGCAGCAGATAGTAGAGAGGGCTGTAACGTGTCTGGTTAAGGCCACCATAGGGTGAAAGGAGATACACAGCGTGTGTGTGTGTGTGTGTGCGCATGTGTGTGTGTGTTCTCAGAGGACAGCGGGTGTCATCTTGTGTGACCAGGTGTGTCGGGCGGAGAGAAAGGTTGTTATTGAGCCGTGGTAAATGACGCATAACCTGGTGCACCACGTACTTAGCCCGAGACCCTTGTCTCTCTCCCTCTCTGTCAGTCAGTGTGTGTGTGTGTGTGTGTGTGTGTGTGTGTGTGTATTCTGAACAGACTACAAAATAAGACATTAAAAAAAAGAAATAATCAAACTACACACAAAGGTTTCACTAAGAAGATATATTTTTGTTTGAAGAACAAAAAAGTCCTCTCAATAGTTAGTAGTAACATCTATCAAACTTCTCTCTGCAGCTCACAGATCATTTATAGGTCATTAATAATAATGAGCCTCTCGATTGATTGTCTGATTGGTGACTATAGTTGTGACATCACATCTTCAAAGCCTGAAGGCTGGTTTTAGGGCTCAGTGTGCAACTCTCTGTGGATTGAGATTTCTTATAATCCCAGATATCAACATCAACCCTTTTATGCTATAGAACAACCTTTATTTTAGAATTTGAAAAATAAAACCTTTTCTCTCATTTGTTAAAATGTGTCCCAACACAAGCAGCTGAACCAAGGGAAACATTTTATTATGTAGGGAAAATTATGGGGAAATGTTCAAGTAACTCTTCTGAATATTAAACTAACCTGCTCGGAACATTCTTGAAATGTAACCATATCATTTGTTTAACTTCAGGAAAAACTTACTGTTTAAATTAAGGCTGTAACTAGTGAGTATTTTGATAGTAAATAATCTATTGATAATTTAAACGGTTAATTATTTGGTGGTTTGGTTCATAAAATGGTGTAAAATATCAATCACCTAAAATGTCAGTCCACAACCCAAAGATCATCAGTTTACCATTATAGAAAAATAAAGAAACCAGAAAATAATCATGGAAGAGAAACTGGAGCTAGATAAATGGGACATTTTCTTCTTAAGAATAACTCAAATCGATTATCAAAATAGTTGGTGATTAATGTAACAGTTGGAAACTAATGGTTTAATAATTGCAGTTGTAGTTTTAACTTCTAGCAGTAGTGTCCCAGAAAATTTTGGGAATCAGAGTGTATCAGCCGGGACATGTAGCTCAAATGCATGTATGGATATTAACACACACACACACACACATACACACAGAGCCATCATCTTCCCGTGAGTCAGTGGCACTCCTTGACGTCATGCTGACAGGTGTGATGGAAGGCATGCTGCAGGGTCAGATGTCGTGCTGAAAACGCACAATAACCTGCGTGCAGATAATCACCTCGTTGAGAAACGCTCCGGCCTCTCTCCACTCACAATTACTATTGTGTGTTTGATCATACAACCACTCTCCAACAATGCACCTAATGGGCTCTCTGGCAGCGTACCAGAACCCGCTTGTAAATAAGCCTGATGGTGTTTGATTCTAATAAATTAGGCTCATATATGCAAACACAGTAAAATCAAAACAGGACCCAAACGTGAGTCGGCAGGAGGAGATATAGTCTGCCACCGATTGGCTGCTTCATCACTCACTCAGCTATCTTCAACTTTTTTTTTTTTTACAAATTTTTATTTGTTTAATTTCCAAATGTGATTGCCCTGCTCTTGCTTGTGCTGATAAATGCAAAGCATCATGGGAAGCAGAGTAATACACGTCATTTTTCAACTGGACCGATCCAAAAAAAAAAAAACTGGAAAAAGGAATGTGCTAAGAGAGGGGGAATAAAAGGCATTTCTCCTGGGATGTGATGTAGGAGAACTATAAGGTAAAGATCACACAAAGCGTTTTCTCTCTGTCTCTATGACTAATTGGAGTCATTTGGGTGAGAAGCCTTTTAACCAAATAAAAAGAAGATTCAAAACTAACTCCCATTATGGCTCTAAGGGTTGCACACAAATTTGTTCAGCCTGTCTTTTAAAGCATTTGTTTTTTCCTTCAATCAACCTTTATTTATACCAGACACGGTGTCAACAATGGAGCTTTACTGTCTTTTAGAGGGAAGAAAATCACCTGATAAAACATAGAAATCTGCATCTTCATTTAAGCAGCATTAAACTTAATGAGCAATAAATAAAATAAGCGAAGGGGTAAAAGCCTAATTAACCTCAGGATGAAACTGCCAATATGACCA